>JARFJB010000339.1:1947500-2077500 GCA_036346205.1 Vesta saturnalis
ATTCCTTTAAATGAAATAGTAGGCTTTTTTAATGATACAACGTATGACACAGTTATTTTGAAAAACTAAAGGGATACGGCCTTATTTTCTGCTTTAATTTCAGAATTATTAGTATGGTAGGCAATAGAAGCCGTTGACAAATACAAATCGTCGTTGCTAAGGTCGTCACCTTAGTACTAGAACTCGATAACTTTAAAAAGCATATTGTTGAGAAAATTGATTTAAAAATTTGCATAAAATTGAGTGTTTTACAGCTAATTCAATATAATTTTTATTGTGGTTTGCTGACTTTATCAGAAAGGAAGTATATTTTGAAATGTTTATAAGATATTTTTTGACATTTTGCAAATTTTTGAAAAAAACGAGATACCTATTTGTTGCAGTAACTTGAAAATTGGTTTAATAGGAGTTATTCACATTTGATTTTGGGAATAATACACACTGGGAGTACCTTAAAGCGGTTTTATTCGCATCTTTTATAATCTATAATTCTGAAAATAATCAAAGTAATGAGAATACTTCATTCATTCATCTTCAGGGCCTGTATCATCGCTTTCTGAAAATTCTGTCGTCGGACTCCACTCTTTTTGTGTCTCCTTGGTGGCAAATTTACATAAAATGGTTTGTGTTCTGGCGCTAAAGCTGGAGTGGCTGCCGTAAATAAAGAATTCAAATTGCGGTATTTTTCTTTTGTAATGGGAATTAATGATTTGTATAAAGGTTTCGTTGTGTCTGATAACGGTAGTTTCTGATTACTGACCCTCGTTTTCTTCTTGCAGTCAAGTACCCTAAACTCTTCATCAAAACTCTCTTTGAAACGTACGAGTAATGGCCTGCTTTTAGTGAAATTCAACCAGATAATTTTTTGCCAACTAACTGGTTTACGATTTTCGTCTTCTTTCCTGATAACCGGTTCAGGTGAGATTTCAAATCTGTTATATTTTCAGTGGTAATCTCATGAACAATATACGGCTTGTCACCTTTCCTCCTAGCACTTCGAGCAACGGTTTTCCAATCGGCAGACCAGTTCACTTTACCGATCCTTTTTTGTTCCGTACTTTTGGCCGAATGCATTGAATTACATTCCATTTCGCTATGACCCACAACTAGAAATTTCAGATCAATGGTTTGTATGGTAGGCAGTTCCTGAACAGCGGTCAAGCACATTGCAGCAACAAACTTGTTAAGATTCTACCCACCACATCTGTCACTGAAACAGGAAATGTGATTTACAGATGGAGGAAGAGATTTAAAGTATTGATATAGACAGCTTGCAATTTCACAATTGCCTCTTTTCCCTTGTACTTCTGTCCACATGAAACAGTCGCCACGTTTTGTGTTGACGTCGTATTTGTGAAATTAAAATATTTAAATCGTTGTTTATAAAATAGAGCATTGTTAGTAGGGGCCATTGGAGCCAACAGAACTTACTGAAGATCAAAATTGCAACGCACCATTTTCTCGTTTGAATTTACAGCTTGCTCTTTTTTCGGCTCGGGCCCTATCTTTTGCTACAATATGAGCGTTATAATTTGCTTTCATTTCATCTTTCTTTTCGGAAGTACAGTATGCCATGCAAATACGGCACTGATCTTTTTTTGGGCGGTGGAACACTACATTGTACTCTTCTGTGAAAATGTTTCTATGTGTAGCTAAAGTAGCCGCTACATGACCATTTTTTGTGCATACTGACTTATACATGGAATACATTATTGTGATGTTAAGCGAGGAATCTAAGTATTTTCTATTTGTTCCTGAGCGACAATAATGGAAATCAACCACTGCAAATCTTTCAATGTGGTTTCTCACACTGCCCAACAGTTCAGTAGAAGTAGTTTTTTTCACGTGCCGGCTTGATTTATCTCCTTCACTTGTATTTTCTGACGTTCTCTTTATCATAGCCATATCAACAACACCTTTACGAATACCAAGTTGTAATGAGCCAGAATTGTGTAAGACAAATACATTGTTATTTTAATAAAAATTATTAAGATAATGTTTAAATAATAATTCATTTTATTCCAGTTCTAAATAAATGTAAATAATCAGCACTTTTGCGTGCGCACCGGTACCCCACTTTCACGATGTGCAGAAACGTTGCGACATTTCCTACCTAAAACCCCACTCATTCGCGAGGTTTATAGCAAGCTTTAACCTGTTCCGTATTTCAAAACGTTACTTAAGAAAATATAAGTAATAATAAGGCTCCTGATAGAAATTTGAAATACGCTCTAACCCCGAATTCAACAAACATTGTCTTAAAGGTAAAATATAATAACCAGAATCAACTTACCTGTCTAAATCACAGTAATCCTCCTTTTTGAGTTGTACACCCACCCTTGTATTATTTTCACCTGAACACATTATATTTGTTTACAAAGAAACAAAACCACAATTATTTTAATATTTTGAACACTGCATTTTAACGCGTTTGATTCACAGGAAATTTCCAAACCGACCACAGATACACCGGCGACACCTGTCCGGCAACATTATAAATCTTAGGATTTATCACCGACATTACAACGACACCAGCATTACTCTGTTGTGCGGTGGGCTGCCCAAGTACCAGGCGCTGCATTAAAAATTATTTTTGTTTTATTTTCCATCATTTTGTTAAATTTGAATACTTAATTTGTTTTACCAGAATATCATTTTTTTTGTTATATTATTATCATAATTCCAGAAGTTTGTTTTAAATATATGTATTAAACCTGGGTACGAAATTGTTTAACAGTTATATAAGTCTACAAACCCACTTCCCAAAAATTCCTGACTAGTCGAGATTAAAAAGAAATCCACATAGTGGTAATTAGTAAGGGTAATTCATAAAAGAAACCTGCTCAAAATTATTGGTCTTACAAAGTGTATTCCAAAACATGGTCTTACACACTTGGACCCTTTCGTTGCTTTGTGGTAAATAAAAAACCTCAGTAAAATTTCTTTTCGATCCCTCTTTTGTTGTGCTTTTTTTAACAATTTTATCTGTGTTAGAATGAATAATATCCCGTTTTCTTTCATAAGTCTCTAATTTATAATAGCACCAAAAATTTCCAGTCTTTCTTCTGGTGAAAATTTCTGATTACACTTTCTTGTGCAGTTATTTCCACATAAATCTTTCATGGCAACACCAGGTGCATAAGTTCCCCTAGACGAAACATAGCTTTCTCCATGTTGCCGTTGTGTTTTACCAACATTTCGTTTCCATTTTTCTGGGCTCTTAGTCGTTTCCTGGGATTTGCTGTGTGTGTAGGTGTTTCATCCATACTTTCTAATTCCCGCTCTTCGTGTGAAGGCTGTAAATCAACAACCTCATTTTCGATTTCACTCTCAAAAGGCGCGTGTTTATCTTCCCAATCTGAATGATCATCTGGCGAGGGGTCATATTCAGAACCATCAGGAGAGAAAGGTTCAGTTACTGATTCAATATCGAAATTTTCATTGTTAAAAAAACTATGAGAAGTAGAGGGCATAGGAATATTTTCAGGTGTTCGCTCTTTTAAAATACGGCTCGAATCTGCAATAAAAAGTTATCACACTTAATAATCCCGTCAATTCGAGGCTTCAGTACACATTTTGCATGACTTCCCAATATAAAATAACTTGAACAGAAAAACAGACTAAATTTACGAACATAACTTCAAAATGTTCGAGCTAATAAATGGACGTTTTCTGTACATACCAGCTTGAACTTCTACATTTCGAAGAGCAGCATCAACCATTTTTTTTCTCCGGTACCCATAATTATCACTCACAACAGAAAATAATCACAACAATAATAAATAAAGTGTGCATATAAGTAGATAACTGTTCTTATTAAGGGACTTTCGCGAACACAACTAGACAACTCAGGATATCTAGTTGAATCATAAAGCGTAGCACTACTCAGCCTCATACCTACTTGATGCAATAACCAGCCGCGTCAGAAAGGAGCGAGCTAGAGTTTATCTAGTTATAGAATTTAGTAGAGCATTACACGTTGTGTAATTTGGGTTGCATAACCCAAAATCATAAAATTTCTAGTTACCTAGTTGTAGTACTAAGGTGACGATGTGATGACCCATGAAAACAAATTTGATTTGTGGGTACAAATCGTATCACTAGAGTTTGGATATTGTTTTATGAACCATTACATTGAATTGCTCAAAATGAAGGAAATCCCAATATGTATTGAAAAAATTGAAAAATATTATTTCTCAACTAAAAAAGTGTTAATGAACAAAATTGGCTATGGCACAAAAACGTAAACAGTAAAACACAAAAAAGACCTATGAATAACAACTAAAGAATTACCTAAATATATTTGTACATATGTTCAAAATCATTACCACTGTCATTAAGACACAACTTACACCCTTTTAGAACATAATGTATGGCTTTCCTCAAAGAACGGCCACCAATACTAGCAAAAGCTCTTAGTATGGCTTCTCTTAGATGTTCCACTGCTACATACGACCTTCGACACACCTTATCTTTTATCGTTCTCCACAAACAAAAATCCAAAACAGACAGATCGGGTGATCGAGAAGGCCATGTTACTGGTGCGTTAATTCCTATTAACAAGTGGGAGAAATGTACCTAATGATTTCGCACACCTAATGGATTATGGGGCGTTGCGCCATCGCACTAGAACTACTTCTGCATAGCGCGAGTCTCCAAACTCACGTCTTCTACCATACCTTCGAAATTATTTTATGGGAAATGAATGTAACGTTCACCCGTTAAAGTACATTTTTTAGTATCGATTTTATATTGAATAATAAATATTAAATCAAACTTTCTATACTCACCTGTTTGCCAACAAAAATACAGTTTTAATAACAACAAATTATGTTTATTAATGGATTTTATTAAAGTACAATATTTAAATTATTTTACAGAACTGATGTTAAGCATTAAGATTATAAACCTAATATCTAGTGCAATAGGTACAATACATCAGTCTTATACAGCTTCAGAACCCCAGATTAGTGCCGCCAGGTACGTGTAAACAGTAAAATTCCTTAAAAATAACTGCAGCAACAACAAAGTTCATAGAATTTTAAGTAGGAAACCGAATAAACTAATTTCTTAGGACATAATGAATTAGTTATCATTACCAATTCCTCCCCAAATCTGCTTGAAAACTGTATAATTACATTTTGTATGAGTGTTTATAGTAATGGCAAAGTAATATATGTCTAACCATCATATGGCATAAAAAAGAATGAGTGGGCTCGAGTAAACTCACGCGTACGGTCGGAATACTGCAGAGCACTCGGATGTGTGGTTGTTTTGGAGGTATAGCTTAAAATGATAGTAGTCTGGTTAGATAGGAACCGGATATGAGTAGGCGGCACAAGCTTTAAGGAAGCACTCAACTAATGTTGAAAGGAGAGTATACCCTGTAAAGCCTGAAACAGGATTTACCAAAAAAAAAGAAAGAAAGGAGAATGAAAGGAGGAAGTAGAAATGAGTTGACAATTCCCCCGATAAAGTAATTTTTATTGTCGATATCCTGACAAAAGAATAAAATAAAAAATACATAGATTAACATTCCACCAAAGCCCACGATGGCAAACAGTGAGCCTCAGCTTGTGCCCACGGCAAGTATAATTCTAAATTTCAATAAAATAAGAAAGAAAAAGGAAAATTATTATATGCCCCCTTCCGACCGTTGTAAGATCTTACTGTTCGTATTCGGAATTGGCTAATTTAGCACATAATCCCATTGGGATGTTTAGTAAGACAAAAAGAAAATTTAATTAATGAACTTGCTTGTCTTACGCTTCACACAGTATACAGTAAATTGGAAAGCTTGTTCGGTCCACAGTAAATAACTATCGTAACGAACAAAGTAATCAAGAAACTTATAGGAAATAAACTGGCCTGAACAACCTTGTCCACAAGAAAAGTAATGTTTATAACACATAAAGAATACGAGACAAAAATTACAAATTCATATAAAATTAAATGCTTAACATTTGCAGTAGTTCACGTAATACAGATAATGGTTACACCCGGTATATTGCAATTTAAAGTAGGAGTTAAATAGTTGGTTGAATGTAGCCACAGAAGCTAGAATTAATTAGTTAAAATGGAAGCTAACACTGTTTAGATGTGGTCTATCTATTTTAATGATTCGATTAAAGCTTTAATTATGATTAAGTGCAAAAATATTCAAAACTGAATTAGTGAATATATATACCGTTTTAGATAAAAGGATTTTGTGAAAGTGAACTACTGGAAGTACCTTAAAATTTAATTTAATATATTACCTATAAATTTAATTAAGAGGTAACAATTTTCTATTATTTGCTTACAAAAGTAATAATATCAGTCCATTTATTTTCGTTGTAGACATTCACTAAGAACCTCCACGGTGTAATTGAAATCTGGAAACACAATCGTGTAACTAGGTGATAAAGAAAGAAAAAAGATCTGACCTTTATTGTTGAAACTATTACTTATTTGATCTTGCAAATTTCGGGTACCATTCCAATGATCTAGCAGCCTTCACGTATATGGTCATGGATGTCAGCAAATCTCTTACGCCTTCCAGCGGTAACCATGTACTTTGGATGTAACGTAACAGTAAAATGTGAGCAGAAAACTTAAGAAGGAACGACGTTAGAAATGTAGGTAGTACAGAGATGCTTGTACGTAGGTAGTACAGGGAAACTCTTACATAGGTAGTACAGAGATGTCCTTCCGTAGGTAGTACAGAGATACTAAAAGAAGGTAGTACGGAGATACTAAAAGAAGGTAGTACGGAGATACTAAAAGAAGGTAGTACGGAGATACTAAAAGAAGGTAGTACGGAGATGCTAAAAGAAGGTAAATATAAGTACGATGTTTAATTAATTATGACCGTTCATACCTCTTACAGGTGACAAACGAGCCGACAGTGAACATTCAACGTAATTTCGATTGAAGTGTCTTTATATGTGAAGAATTAGTATTGAATATGTTTATATTCGAAAGCCTGAAGACTATTTTAATTACCATGAGGTTATCGAAACATGTGCCACTTACCGAATATGTGGACGAATGAATAATTTCAATTATATCCGCCTTTTAAAAGCGTTAGTAAAACTTTTACTTAATAAAGTATTACTTTAAGTGAGAATTTTCCAAAAAAATTATGCTTCAGCATCCCAAACCAGAAACGAAAAATTCTCTACAAACTCAACATCCACCATAAATGGCGTTCTTAAAAAGGAAGAAAGAAAAATTGGCCAATACCTTAAAAATCAATTTTACAAACTTGAGAAAATTTTTATTTAAATCATTGTTGCCAAAGTTAAAATAGGTAGAAAATATTTATTTATTATATGTATTTGTATCATTTGACCTTAAAAGATCCCAGGTTTCTATTTAACTGCTTTATATTAAATGATCCGAACTAAGTAAGAGATGGGTACAAAAGTTATATACGTTAATTTAAATGCAATTAGAGATGCGTAAAAATTTGCGAAATAGTGAATTGGAAGCATTCAACCTAAGAATAAATTGCTATTTTTAGTAAGTAAATTTGACAAAATGACGAACGTTATCAAAAAGAAACGTTTTCCAATTAAACACGTAACAAGATATATAATTTAATAATTTAATTTAAATCATTCCTTTTTATAATCAAACACATGTGCCCTAAATCACTATTTTTGTCTGATAAACTTTAATAACCATGTTATTGTTAGGTTAATTGATTAACTTTAATTACTCTAATTTACTTCTGTGTCCTGGCTAGCAAATAGTTGATTTGTCATTATTTTTCCAAATAGTTACAAAAAGTACAATTAAGCAGACTATAACGTTGTAATAATTGTATTTATAACTTTGTTCAAATGCAATTTAAATTTTTCTGTTAAATACTGTTCAATAACACAAAGAAATATTTGGTTGGGTTACTTTGCGAACAATACTTAGAATATACATAATTATTCATTATTCATTCGTAAGCACTAAACTGAAACCAGTTTTTCATAGGTGAAAAGTTGTTGAAATGGTCTTCAAATATCGTAGAATTGTAACATTCAGGTGCCTGGTGCTGCTTTCTGAATAACATGTAACAACTTTAATTTGATTTCATAATTAAAAATAACGTTAATCTAAAATCATATATTTAGTTTCTATAATATTGAAGCAATATAGTTTAAAATAATTAATTTATTCATTATGTAGACTAAGCAACTGCATTTTAGGCAAAATTTTCAATTATTATATTTTCTAGATATTCTTATTAATTTTTTTCGTATTATATTTTTACATAAATTTAGCTTTTAGTTGCCAAATTTTTAAAAATTAGATTTATTATTTAATTGTATTCGCGCTAAGTGATTTATATACGGAGGTTTATTGTAGTCTTTTAATTCCAAATGTTATGTTTCTACTGTTAATTCAGCTTTAATTAAAAATGAATTGTAAAATTACTAATTTAATTAATAATTCCGGCCATCAGTATTTTGATGGATAAGTTCTAATTTAACTCATTATAACTACTAAATGCTTTCTATAATAACAAAAAATAACACATTATTAGTTTATTTTCCATATTCTTTAATTACGATAGAAGTTTTAAATGCTAATGCTTAAACTAAAAATTATAATAATAAATTAAATTGTAATAATGGTCACATGTTACTTTTGGATAACCGGCTATTAATGAACATAAGATGCGTTTCTAATCTTAGTCTTGAATAACATACATAAATGGTTTGATTTCTCAACCAATGTTTGTATTTTCTTTTATTACAAAAATCAATGTAAAAAGGTATAAAATATAATTAAATAATGGGGTATGAGGAAAGAAAAATGTAAATTGAAAAAGATATGTAATAAGGGAAAAAGAAAAGCAAAGGCTTTAAGCTAACTTAAAAAAAAATTCACTACTATATAAATACCTCTGTATAATGGTTCCAGTGTTCTTTTTGGATACGGAAATGTCAACTAGTAAGATAGCGTTTCACAACATCCTTGCGAGTCTTGTAATAACTCGATTAACTATGTGTTTGTAGAAATTTTCAATCCAATACGTATTGTATTCTTCCCATTAAAGATTATTACGAATACAAGTTCAATGAATAAAAAGAGGCGTACTTAAAAGTGAGTAATTAACAAAAAAAATAATGGGGTAATGTGGAAAAAAAAGTAATGTGGTAATGTGGAAAAAAAATAATGTAATAATGTGGTAAAAAATTTGTGCCTAAAAAGCAAAGGCTTTAGCTAAAATATAATGAGAAAAAACAAACTTACCATCAAAATATGATGGCACACTATATAAAAAATTAAGTAAAAATCATTCTTAATGCTGTTAACAGTCAGCATTAACTGAATTACCCAAAAGCTTTCTGCATAACTCCAGTATATATAATATTCACGCTTGCGCGAATACAATAATATAAATCCAATTTTTTTAAGAAAGGGAACTAAAACTATTTATGTAATATTACACCCAAAAGATTTGTTCTAGAAAATGCAATTTAAGTTGCCAGTTTTCAATTCTACATAATAATAATTAAAACTTTTCTAATATTATGCCAAATAAATTAATGATTTTAGATTAACGTATTTTTTTTGTACAACCACAAAAAAAAGGTTGTTACACACCCCCTCTTAAAATTTGGACTCGGAGATCACCAAAGCGGAGATTCCAAACACTAATCTAATAAATGAATTATTAAAATTAAAACATACAAAATGTTAAGCTAATTAAAATATAAGCAATATTTAAAAAATAACAAGAAAATGTACGAAGAAGTACGGAAAATGTGGTGACGTTGGTCAGGAAAGACCCTCGCAACACCATAAAGCTAATGACGCGCTACCACCCGCACACGCCACTAGTCGAGAATCAAGGACCCGAAACCTTAAATAAAGTAAAACTTTAACTGGTGGGGTTAGTGAAACAAACCACCATCAGAAGAGCAAAATGAGTATCCGGTAAAAAATTTGAATCTAAGGTAAAAAACGAACGGAAACCGTTACCTACCATGACCTGAAGGGACAGTGGGCAGAGAACCCGGAAACGGTCATCGTGCAACTTCATATCAAATCAAGGCTAAAAGCCACTCTACTCGAGAGTATAAGTATTAAAAAATATAATCCTTGTGGACTAACAATAAATAATCGCGAGATTTGAGGTCGAGAGAGAGCGGTTCAATTACCCTACCCCGGTGGTCTCAAACCAAGCCTCCTAGGTACATAACACAACTACCACAGTCACGTTCGATAAGTGAGTCAAAATCGGTAAACCCAAGATACGACTATTTTCTTGGCAAATTAGCTCAGGATGCTTCGTCGTGGAGAACAAGAGAGGCCACTCTACCCTTCACGAGATTCAGGTTTCATGTTGTTCCACAGTCATCGTCCAAGACTCAACATACCCTAACTAACACGCACATTTATAAATAAATCGAAATCTAGGAGAGATAGCAAAGAGAAAGGTGATGCACTCTTACGAACACAACAACCCCTCCTAAAACTACCAAAACGTCATAATCAGGAAGTGAACTAATCGAGGTTGACACGAGGCGAACCGAAGTCCTCAAGCACCGTCCAAGAATAGTAACACTACACAAATCAGGAAAAATAAAATAATTAAATCAATCAAAAAATAAAAATGTATAGAAGCATTACTAGTTTTCTTATCAATGGTAAAGAGTTTACACGTCAAATTAACGATCAGAGGTAAACTCAAAATAGTTATCTTCAATTTTACTATTGTAACAATAGCAAATTGTAAATCGAATAAAGGAAGATAATCTGCCTGAGAACTAATGTCCCACAAAGTCGGCAAAATAAACGCACGATGTGATCTAAATATCAAACATCATGCTAAAAAATCAATCACACAATGGGATCTAAATATCAACCATCGTGCTAAACAAATGTAGCAAAAATCATGCTAACAAATGTAAAAAAAATAATTAAGTGGTTTGCAAAGCCACAACAATATAAAATAAAATAATGTGCGAAATAAGCACAAAATAAAATTATTTTGAAAAATTATCAAAATAATAAAAAAATATAAATAAGAAAACCAGAATATAAAAATACTAGAATAAAAAATAATTAAAAAGGATTCGAAAAAATAAGAACTAATGAGGTTTTAAATCCTTAACATGAAAAACACCTAAGGGTTTATTATCAATAGGGGTGGCCAATCGGTACGTAGTTGGACCTACCACTTCAATAACTTTCGCTTCAATAAATTTTGGAGCTAACTTTTGACTATAATTTTTAGTCGCATCAGATAAAGTAAAATTCTTTTTCCAAACTAAATCGCCAACATTTAATTTCAACGGACGACGTCGCAAATTGTAAGATTTTGAATTTCTTTCGTAAGCTGCATGTAAATTTTGTTTAACATGTTTAAAAATGGGTGAAAGTTCATTTAAATCTTGAACTAATTGTTCACGGTTAGTAATAAATAAATCATCCTCTTTGAAATCCTTTAGTCGACCATAAAAATCTCCCGAAATCGGAACTGTCCGACCAAACGCCAAAAAGGAAGGTGAAAATTTCGTAGACTCATGAACAGCGTTACGATTTAAATTAAAAACAATTCAACATAGAAGAAGTACAATCTAATACAATCTAAGAAAAATAAAAAATGGAATTTACACACAAATAACACAAAAATATGTTAAACTTTCCCATCTAAACTACTACCATAAAAATTTTTTAAATGAACGGAACTCTTAAAAATTTGTAAATATTCCAATTAATTTGGAAAAAATCTTAAGCAGGAATACTAACTAAAGCATTAATATTGTCATTATGTGACATAAAAATAAAATAATCTAAATTTGTAATTCATTTCAAAGTTTTCGTTAAATGGATTCAATAAATTCTAATGAATCGTTACATATAGTCAACAATTGATCGTTAAATATAAAAATTCACTATCAAAAGTAATGTAATTCAAGCGTTTCAAAATTTAAATAAATGTATTAACAATTGAATGTTAAGAAGTTTATCAATAAACAAAACTGAATGGAATAAATCATGACCTAAAATTGAATCTATAAATCGTTGTAATGTATCATAATCAAATATAGAATGCATTTTTTAAATAATTAAGATTACATAAAATGTAATCAAATAAATTTATCAATTTAATTACGTCTCTCACCTATCAACCTTTCCGTTCCATTTACAAATAAACAAATGTTAATTCTACTAGTATAACTCATCAATATATAACATCAATTAAATAATTAACAGTTGACATCGTAACATATTATATAACACATTCAATAAATTCCTTATAAAAACACATAAAAGACCAAGCGTAAAACAATAAACCGTAACACTCCTTAAAATTATGTCAACTTTACATAAACAAACCAAAATGAAAACAACTAACATTAGAAACGCAATTCAGGTCCCTTTTCCGAGCCCCAGTGTAACATTAACACAAATGAATAAAAACAATAAATTTCAAGCAATAAAAATCAAAGTCAAGTAATAAATTTCAAGTCCCTGCTCGCCCGCGCCAAATTGTAGCAATGCTTTAACTTAAGCCAAAGTATAATAAAAAATTAAATTGTAATAATAAGCACAATTTAATTGATAATGCCGCCGGCTCATCAGTAGATTGAGATAGGGAGGTTCTAATTTAGCTCTTGATTAACCTACCTGAAATGCGTCTTGTTTCTCACCTGTTTAGTTATTTTCATTTCTTTAATTACTAAAATGCAATGTAAAAAATTATAAAATATACTTAAATGAATTCTCGGGCACCATGTTATCTTTGACAGGAATAACAAAACCTATTTAATGAACATTAAATGCTTTCTAATAATAACAACAAAATAACAATATGCAATAAAGTTTATTACCAAATTTATGGATAATAAGGAGAGAAAGAAAGAAAGGTTTTAAAGCTAAGCTTAAAACTAAAAATTCACTACTATATAAATACCTCTGTATAATGGTTCCAGTGTTCTTTTTGGATACGGAAATGTCAACTAGTAAGATAGCGTTTCACAACATCCTTGCGAGTCTTGCAATAACTCGATTAACTATGTGTTTGTAGAAATTTTCAATCCAATACGTATTGTATTCTTCCCATTAAAGATTATTACGAATACAAGTTCAATGAATAAAAAGAGGCGTACTTAAAAGTGAGTAATTAACAAAAAAAATAATGGGGTAATGTGGAAAAAAAAGTAATGTGGTAATGTGGAAAAAAAATAATGTAATAATGTGGTAAAAAAATTGTGCCTAAAAAGCAAAGGCTTTAGCTAAAATATAATGAGAAAAAACAAACTTACCATCAAAATATGATGGCACACTATATAAAAAATTAAGTAAAAATCATTCTTAATGCTGTTAACAGTCAGCATTAACTGAATTACCCAAAAGCTTTCTGCATAACTCCAGTATATATAATATTCACGCTTGCGCGAATACAATAATATAAATCCAATTTTTTTAAGAAAGGGAACTAAAACTATTTATGTAATATTACACCCAAAAGATTTGTTCTAGAAAATGCAATTTAAGTTGCCAGTTTTCAATTCTACATAATAATAATTAAAACTTTTCTAATATTATGCCAAATAAATTAATGATTTTAGATTAACGTATTTTTTTTGTACAACCACAAAAAAAAGGTTGTTACAAACAATAATTTCACGTTTTATAATAAACAAGTTTAAATTGTTGTTCCAAAGTGTCATTTAAAATGAATGTAAATACGCAATCAAAATCCTCATGTTTACTGTTTTAAACAATTTTTTTGAGAATGAAGTAATTACATGTTTTCACCGCTTTATTGCCACCAGTATATTTCACTATACAAAAGTTTTTTAATTAAAAACGTGGCCAAGAAAGATTTTTTTATACGTAGGTGTTTTTTAAGCTTGATAGAATTTTAAATATGAATAAAAACCACAAAAATTAACTTTTGATAAACAATCTGTTTGTATCTTAAAGATTAATACATGGAATTAATTTATAAAAATGATTTGAGGCTATGGTCAACGCGGCTGTTCCCGACGAAGCGCATTCTGTCAGTCGATTATGGATTACTTGTTCGAGCAGTGGTTGCCGTATGTCATGAATGACACGTACAATGTTGGCTTCCAAGTCCTCCAGTGTTGCTGGTGTATTAGCATAAACTAATGATTTTACGTAGCCCCTTAGGAAATAATCAAGATGCGTCAAACAGTAGGACCTGGGTGACCAGTTGACAGGTCCGTTTCCTGAAATCAGCTTATCACCAAAGCTTGTTTGCAATAAATCGATAGTTTCGTTCGCCGTATGGCACCTAGCCCTATCCTGTTGCATCCACATCTCATGCGGATCAATATCATCCATATTTTGATATATTGATCATGGTCCTGTAACGTTCCCTATTAACCGTAATGTTAGCTTCAGTCCCATTTTTAAAGAAATAAGGTCCAATCGTCGCACCAAACTGTGGATTTTGTTTAATATAATGGGATCTGTAGGATCTCTTCTGAATTGGTATCACTCCATATCCGGCGATTCTGCCTACTAACAAACCCGTGAGTCTCATCGCTGAACAAAACTTTGCGGTAAACAATGGGACAGCTTGCAACTGATCTAAAGCCTCATCCCCGGAATAACGACGCAAGCGATGATCTTGTGGCTTTAATTCCAGCAACAGCTGGATCTTAAATGGGTGTAGGCCAAAACCCTTGTGCAAACTTTTCCACTACGGACAAAGCCCCAACTGCTACGACTGACGACGAATTGATAATTTTGAATTTTCTTACATACTTTCGTTTACAGCGACAATATTTTCTTCAGTACGCACATTCCTTCGACGCGTTCGTGCGTACTTTAGAGATTGTGTGGTACGAAAGTCTTCTATACGTTTCTCGAATTCACGTCTAACTTTCAAAGTAAATTTGAACAATTTGAGAGCATTGTTCAAGCGTGAGTATATTAAAGATGATTTGCCACACTGTACTTAATACAAATGTCACTAATTGGGCGTAAACTGACAGCCGATTTCAGAGCTATCGCTATCGTATATTCTATCGCGCTTGAAAACACCTGATATTAATTTTCTCGTCCTCCATGTGTTAAATCAATGTTCCGGGTATTGGTCGGCATTGGTGTTGATGATGAAGTAGTCTCAATAAGACTGTTAGATCGACGTTTCGGCAAGATCCCACTTGTGATCTTTAGAATACGTTTAACTTTCGGCTACTAATTCTCGTTACTCACATAGAACTTATTTATTCTGATAAAGGTTCTGTTTTATATCGCTGGTTACGTGCTTGACTTCGTGAGATTGGTTCTTTCGTTGCACTTTAACTTTCTCTTTCCCAAATTCCCTTCTACTGCTTTCTGCTTTGTATGTCATCGTATTTGGCTGTGTCATTTTTTTTATTCTTGTTTATGTACAATTTAAAATGGATTTCATTGTTGCGGTTACCTTATTAACTTACCTATCTAATTTTCTTGATTATTTCATTTTATAACTTAAGCTGCATTATTATTTCACTTTGGTATTTTATTAGTAATATTTTCCATGATTAGTGTAATGATTTAATTTTGTCCCCTCCGGGCCTTTAGCCAATCTTGACGCGAAGACCCCTGCACAGAAGCAGTACCCGCCTACCGCGGATTCTGTATAAAACCGCGAGACATACTACCGTACTTAATGCTCGTGTGTCGGGCCTTTGCCGCGACAACTCGGTACTAGTGCACCGATCCGATCTATAGTCTACTTCCTGCTTGTGCGTCGGGATGTTGCGCCGATCGCTTGCTTGTAGATCCATTCCGCCAACGCTACCTGAGCGTCGATCCATTTCGCCGACGCTACCGAATAAACAGAATCCAGAATCCTTACCAGAAGCCTGACCGCAAGGCGCTAAGGAAGAATACAGAAGCCCGACCGCGCGCCTGCCGCTCGTAATCGCGTTATTTAGTTCCGCCGATCTGTAGACCGCCGCGTTTCTCAGAATATTCGTCTTTTGCCGTCGTGATATCATGGAAGTGCTGGTTCATGTACTCTGATGGTAAAGGCACGTAAGTTTTATTACACAATATTACACGTACGCAGAAGGTACGGTGTTACGCCGGGCTTCGACGTCCGTAGTCATCGTTCATTTATTGAGGGCCCCCTTTATACAGCACACAACGGATTACTCCCAGATTCTTATAAAGGGTCCTTCACCAAACACACATTACACTTACTAACATAAATGCGTCTAACACGAGGCAAAACAAGCAATAAAAACAAGCAGCACCCGCAACCTGCAGATAACATCTATACCAGGCGCCGTTTAGAGATCGCCCGAAATATATGTATATGACCTTGACATTCTATTTTTAGATTTAAATTTTGACCTTGAAATTGTTTGACCTTGATCGAATTCATAACCTTTGCTTGCACAGGCCAGTGCATTCTGCCAACCACCTCCACTTAGCAATTCTGATAAAGTTAACAGATTTACATGTATGTAATCTGAAAACTTTATTCTAACAGTTACTTACATACTTGCATTTGTAATGGCTTAAAGCAGTTAAAGAATAAGATTATCCTTGAGCAAGAATAGAGCAAATATCTTGCACGATGTTTTGATGCAACCACCTATAGCAAAAAAACTTACTTAAAACCACTACTAATGCAGGAATTTTATGAATATAATCCTGTTATATCTATTCGTGATAGTAATGTGGATGTAGATTTTGGCACATATTTTGAAAAGCAGGAAAAGTTTAAATCACAGTGCAATAAAAGTGAAGTGAAAGGAAAAAAAATGTGTTAAGAAAATAATGCATACAATCCTAATAGTGAGTGTTAAATGAAGAATTTGCACACGCGTATACGCGCACACGCGCACACACGCTCATATGCACACACGTACACACGCACACACACACGCACACACGCACACACGCACACACGCACATACGCACACACGCAAACACGCACACATGCACACACGCACACACACATGCACAATCACAAGCGACAACGAAAGCACACAGTACACACTACAACACACAACACACGCACACACGCACAACGCACACACGCACACGAACACGCACACAGACACACACTAGACTAACAACACACACACAAAAAATATGTACACGCACCATATGAAGCAAACGACGTCTAACCAGCACAGCACACGCACATGCACACGCACACGACACGACACGCACACGCACACGCACACGCACACGCAAACGGACACGCACACGCACACGCACACGCACACGCACACACACTTATGTATAATTATATTAGCATGAAAAAGCATTTATAACGCATGCTTCATTATACTGACCTTTGGTGCCTTGCTAAGCTGAAATTCATTAATTTTTCTATTGATTTCATAAAATTATACATCAAGTTTCAATTGTTTTATTTCGTTTAGTAACTCATCTAACCTCTTCTTTTTTTATTTTGCATACTTAATACCTTTTCCTTCTTTTCTCTTCGTATCGTGCGTACTACTACTTTCGTCATTTCTGCTAATAAACAGTTTACTGAATCGTACTCACCCAACGAAACATTTTATTATAAATCTTAAAACCAATAACCTTGAAAAAAATTTTTGTTTCTATGAAGTGATTCTATTTTTAGATTTCTAAGAATTGTAACATGCTACTACCCTCACGAGCTGAACAATATTTGACCTTGCCTCAATTTAGTCAGCGTAAGTACCATTTGGCCTTGTTCTACCCTTTAGTATAGACAACAACCTGTCATTCTTCTTGCTTCCATGAACTAATTCTATTTTTATATTTCTAAGAAATTTAATATGATACCCCCGAGGTCAATAATTTCTGACCGTGATTTATAAGAATTGCAATATGATGATGATGATGATGACCTTGAAATTTCTATTTTTAGGTTTTACCATGACATTTTGAACAGCTCCAAAAATTTGAATTTCCCGCCAAAAATTTAACCTTGAACAGCTCCAAGAACTTTTATGTCTCAACACCAGAGGGCAAGTGACCTTGAACTGGTCCAGAGAATCGACCCCTTATTACTACTCGTTCATTCTGGAGTCTTTTTGTTACCAGTTTCGTCCACATTAAAGATCCTGTTTGGTTCAACTCTAACATTCTCTATTAGGGTTTGAAGATTAGAATAAAATACCTTAACAGCTTCTTGGTTATAAAAACTGATCCCGTTTAAGCCAGTCCTCTTCAGGTTGCCTAAGTTTAATCTGGGAAGCTGATTTCAGCAGAATATAAACCCAGACCTTTCCAGCGAGTCGTTTTTCTCGGTTAAGATTATGAGTGGCGTTATTTTGTTTAACATATATCTGAACGCAAATCTTTCGCCGTGAAGGTAAAGAATAACTTCGACAGCAGCAACACGTGGCCTTTCAATTCAGATCATGTTTGTTCAGGAAACACTGCTGGACCGGGCGTGATGGTTTGCATTCATTTTCTACTAAATTGACTCAGGTATTTTAAAATCCCTTCCTTCTTCCCTATGTTTTTTACATCATTTGTACTAGCGTTAATCGCCCGTCTCAGATCTTCAATGGTGTACGAAAGAATTGAGGTTTTTCTGGTGTAGTTTCTTGGCATCTACAACAAACATAAAGAAAATGTAATTTCTTACCATAAGAGTCCACGAGCGCACCATTACCCGATACTTATACTATAAATAAAATCCTTAAAAATAAAAAAAAAAACGGTTTTCTACACATATTATTTAAATACACCAGATATATCATAAATAATAGGATGTGGAACGATGTTGAGGAATTTAATGTAAATTGTGCGCGTACCGATGTATTGTACGCGGTTGAAAAATAATAATAATTCGTTAAAAAACCGATAAACCAATTACAACTTCACATCTAATACTCGTCGAACGCTGAACGATTATTATAACAAAAAAAAGTACCGCTAAGTATGTACATGTAATTCTAAACCACTACACAAGGGGTCCCAGGGGTCCCAGGGGTTCGTACCAAAAACTTGGGAGATGATAGATCTAATCTTTTTAAAATAAAACCTTAATATAAACGTAAATCCAATAATGGCTTCGTTTCCGAGATACAGGTTGTCAAACTTACAAACAAAAGTTGATTGTTGAAGTATCTTCAAAACGAAAAAAGATATTTTTCTTATTCTTGGAAGAATAAATAGGGATATAAAGTACGCTGGTATCAGATTATTAATAAATTTTTATTATGTACAGTGGCCTAGAACTCAAGGGACAGTACAACCCTTTAATCCCTAATTTCTGCTCTAATGGAGTATAGAGAGCCAGCTCCTTTACGAAAATTTTTTCGAATTAATTATTTGCTAATTATCCTGTCAATCAAATTTCGCAGAAATCAACAAATAATGAATATTATAATCCCCTCTGATCTTTTACTAGCACTCCCTGAACTACTGAAAGAAAACATCCTGTTATGGTATCGAAACAATCACCCATACTGGACAACCTGGCAAGATTTCATTGCAAGTTTTAAATTTTAATTTTTACCACCGCGGCACCAATTTTAACTAGAGGAGGAAATCAGGAATCCTTTGCAAAAATCGCGAGAAAAGGAGGCTGAATACGTTACAGCCATCCTTACACTAACCCGCCGTCACGTCTCGAAAAGATAAATTACAACGTATGAATAACAACCTGAGAGTAAAGTATAAACACTACATCCGCCAGCGAGATTTTGCCAACCTGACTGAACTTGTTGAATTAGCCCAGCAATTCGAGATATTGCCCCCATGAACGTTCTGAAACCATACCGGCGGTCCACCGGAGGAAGAGATGGCCTGCTCCTATTCCAAAATTTTTTCGAATTAATTATTTGATAATTATCCTGTCTTAATCAAATTTCGCAGAAATCAACAAACAATGAATTTTATATCCCCATCCAATGTTAATTTCGAAAGACATCGAAAGTTTTTCTACGTCAGAATCCCCTCCATACTTTTAGCCAATCCTGACGTGAAGACCCCTGTACAGAAGCCGTACCCGTCTACCGCGGATTCTCTATAGAACCGCAAGAAGAGCTACTGTACTTAATGCTTGTGTGTCGGGCCTTTTCCGCGACAACTTGCTGCTCTTGCACCGATCCGGTCCATAGTATACTTCCTGCTTGTGCGTCGGACCGTTACACCGATCGCTTGCTCGTATATCCATTCCGCTGACGCTACCTGCGCGTGGATCCATTCCGCCGACGCTATCGAATAAAGACAATCCTGAATCCTTACCAGAAGCCTGACCCCGACGAGCTACAGAAGAATCGTACATTTTTGGTCGAGTTACCTCGATAACAACGTCTGAGAAGCATCTCCATATCACCGAGCTACTGGGTGACGTACTCTGGTGGTTAAAGCACGTAGGTTTTATTGCACAATAGTACACGATACGCAGAAAGGGCGGTGTTACGCCGGGATTTGACGCCAGTAGTCATCTTTTACTTACTCCGTTGGGAAGAATTCTACCAACTCACTGAGGTCCCCCTTTAAACAGCACACAACGGGTTAGTCCCAGATTCTTATATAGGGTATTTTACCAAACACATATTACACTTACTAACACAAATACCCCTAACACGAGGCAAAACAAGCTATAAAACAAGGAGCGCCCGCAACCTATCAATACCAGACGCCGTTTATAAATCATCCTAGTGGTCCTCCAGCTAGAGGAAAAACGTTGCGCGTTTCCGTCCGTTAGCTGCATAGTTAATGACATTAAATAAGTACGGTACAAAGAACGTACATGTGTCGCGATTTGGTTTTCCGCACCTGGAAACAACAAACTAATTCGTTCCCGAAGGTTTGAAAACCTTGCCAACATCATGGTAAATCACGAACGTTGTACGTATAAATTCTTTCATTTTAATTCGGATGATAATCGCGTAAGTAATAAACATTAGTTTATTTCATTCAAAACAATTGCAATAATTGTTTAATTGCGGTACCTTAGTGGTAAAATCTCATATAAGTAATAATCTTGGTTACTTTCCTTTTAAACAATTAGCATAAATCTAGTGTGAATAGAAAAATTTACGTATTAAACGCGAAACCGGTTTAACGCAGAAAACATTTTCCTGTCGTACTTTAGTTAATACTCAATATTAAATTTATTATTCCCTAATAATTAAAGTAAATACTTCCGTAATTAATCAACCAGCACCCGTTACGCCTGTAGTTTGTTTATTTAAATCATCAAAAACTGTAACAGTTACATTTTTAAATCTACAAATATAAAAATTCATTTAATACAAATTCCAGGTAAAGGGAAACATTTATTCTGTTTGAAAGCCAACTCACATATGAGAATAGTTATGTGCACCAATGTTACTTTAAACTATTGATTTTTCGAAACTGACCTTCGCACAGACTCATGCGCAAACGTTGCTCCGTTACGTAATCGTGAGGTCCCATTAGCACTGTAAATACTGTTTACAGGACCGGCCTAAGAGTTTTTAAATAATTTTAAAAAGTCATCTTTGTTAGGATTTTTTGTTATAATACGAGTGCCTGATAAACAGATAAAGTTAATATTAATTCCAATTCACACAGAAACGTCTCAGGATCCAGTAGCCGATCGTCTGCCACCCAGAGGAGTCCATTCGGACCGGGCGTCCTGGGAAAGTATTGCCTGCTTTATTGTATGTATGTATGTAGAAAATAGGTTAGTATAAATATTAAAACCTTATATTCTAATCATTCTGTGCGAACAGTGTTGAGTCAAAACTAGCTATCGAAACGAACCCATCCCTTTTCTTGCTAGTACGAGAACCGACTGAACTAGACCGAGGCAACTTAAAATAAACAATATTAATTATTGTAAGCAAAGTGGCTTACATAATAAATTAAATTTTTTTTTAATACGAAATCTTTATGTTTTGCAGATAAAAAAGGTACACAGTGTCTAAATCCATAACTTTCTAAGATATTTGCATTTTTGGGTATTTATTGTCAACTGCTTAGGCATGTTACTAACTTTTACACCTTGTATCTCGAAAACGAGGCACTATTGGGTTTACCTTCACATGATAGTTTTGTCTTACAATGATTAGAACTATCATTTCCTGAAGTTACTTGTATTATTCTCGAAACACTGATTTTTACGATTTGATGTTGTTTCCCAAATACTATAGAATAATAATAATCTGCTAAAAATGCAAATACCTTAGAATCTTACTATCTTTATATTTGACAATTGAGTTCATATAACACATTTTTCTATAAAAGTTGAAAATCTTTTCATTTTTGGAAAATGAAATTTATTTTGGTTGTTCATTTAACCGGTTCTCTAGTTATACTTACAGCAATGATATCCATAGTACCCCACTTTATACAGAAGACGCGGTATACCATTAGTTCGTTGACTGTCTAGTTAAAGTGAGTGAGTTACGAAATTTTAATAAGTTCTGAGAAGTCTAATAAACTTCGATGATCATTATACGTTAGAATTTGCTTGTTTTTGAAGATGCCTATAGCCTACAGAAAAATCAAGTTCACAATTATCACTAACATACATAATATTTTCATTATGTGGTGTAAGGTTAGTGTTCTTTGCGGCAAATTTTGGTAGCTCACATAGTTTTTCCCACGTATATATGGTTACAATTTTAACAGTTTACTTTATAAATCTCGGACATATCCCACTAAGCATAACAACGTTAACAAGGCGTTATTGCAAAGTTTTACAGGGATTTGCTACGTTACGTCTCAAGAATTACACACGTTGCAAATTAAGTTACTCAAAGGTTTCATCTCTGCGCTATACACGTTACAAAAAAAAACGCGTTAAATGTTTAGGTTATTGTGAAATCAGCGCGACGATTACGACACTTTACTGTAACTTTTTACGTACGTTTTAACGTATCATCTTAAAGACTAAGTGGTACTGTAGACATTGAATTAAAGTCCTATCTACGCTCTAAGTAGGTTAACATTTAGCTTATTGTTAGTTATATTACAACATTTACACGTTTAGATAGTACTTCAAAGATAGGATTTAGACAATAAACTTGTAAGATAAATACCGTAATTTCCATCTTTCAGTTAGTCTTTTGCATTGGAAGGATTAAAAGAACCTTTTTTTTTCGATAGTTTTGAACACGATGAATGCCATCGTTTACACCAATAATAATCAATTCACAGTATTACAAATACATTTACTTGTTCACAACGGACTAGAAGCAAAAAATTATATTCTGTTTTGTATCATTTGTTTCTTCTCATGGCTACATGGCGCATGCTTTTTTGCACCTGATGTTCCGTAGGTATATTTCCTAAGCAATATATGCGTTGCCGTTAATATAATTAAATCAGATTTTATTTATTATCGTGAGATACGTCTAGTGCTGAATTTATCGTTACCTATTTAATACAGGCGTTCAACTTTAACTTGTTAAGTGTTACGTAAGTGCGCATGCTTCAAAATAAAAACATCTGGTGTGGAACACCACACGACCTTCCAATCTACAAAATGGAAATTAAAAGAAATGAAATAATTTTAATTGCATATTTTTTAGGATAATTCTGCAACCTCTTTCATCAGAAGTTCATTACGAAAATAGGCAACATTGTAAACGCAAAAGCAATAATCCATGTCGTTTAAAACTTCATCGCAGACAAAGGTTAATACACATCTAGATGCTAACTTCAATTCAAAGAAATGAAATCATTAACTACGCAACATCTTTTTTATACGTTCATAACAAAAATAAGCAACATTGTAGAAACAGTAATCTATGTCAAAACGACGTTTAAAACTTCCTGCCAGATAGAAGTTAACACACACCTAGATGCTGAGATAAAAAAAATTCCAAACCGCCCGCTCCTATAATAATATCGATAATCCAGCTTCATCATGTTCAATTATAATTATATAATTTTTACAATTATTTCGCTTTACATTAAGAAACTATAAAAAAATTATGTAAAATAAAACTTTCCTTAAAAAATACGTCTACACCTTTTCTTATAAAATTAATCATTATTCAAAAAAATGCGATAGCGGGATCTAGATGTGGCAACGGAGAAAGAGGAAACACATATTGGAGAAGAGGCGAAGGCAGAAAATATAGGGTGTGTGGAGAAGAGATGGAGGCGACACACCATGTGCTGAAAGAATGCAGGGAGTTAAAGGAAGAGGGTAGGATGGCAGAGTAGATACAAGGGAAAAAAAGGGGGAGTGGATTGGATGGAAAAGATATGGAAAGAAGAAGACAGTTAATGGGAGAGAATACAAGAAGGATTAGCACAGTGCAGGGGAGTAAGGAAAGGAGACACAGTAGATAGATAATTATAAATAGTGTACAAAATAACTTTGAAATATTTTATACATAAGCAAATAAAGATTTGTGTATGTATACTTTTTTCTTTATTACAATATGTTTATTCTCAAATAATCCGAATAGTTTTGCGATATCAATGCTTTGTTTAATATTTAAGATACATTTTATCACTGAATTTTGCGCTCATACAGCAGAGCTTTTCCATTAGATTTTGGGTACTCATTCCACGAAAGAGCTAGTAATACATTTACAATTATATGTTGTATGTTTTTTCGTAAGTTGCAATTACAATAGAAATTTCCATTCCATGTAAGTGATTGTGTGAGGCCACACATTACATCTATCAAGACGTCAGGTATAGTAGTAGAGTCTAGCCACATATTTATGTTTTATCCACAACTTCCAAGAAATGGAGTCTACTGGCATAAGGTTAATACCAAATCAATCAGTAAATGAATTATACACATTTTTTCCTCGTGACTTGAAGAACCCCACTTTCAGGCGAAATACTCGTGTCCACAGAAATATTGGAAGGCCTGTGTGTGTGTGTGTGTGTGTGTGTGTGTGTGTGTCTGTGTCTGTGTCTGTGTCTGTGTCTGTGTCTGTGTCTGTGTCTGTGTCTGTGTCTGTGTCTGTGTCTGTGTCTGTGTCTGTGTCTGTGTCTGTGTCTGTGTCTGTGTCTGTGTCTGTGTCTGTGTCTGTGTCTGTGTCTGTGTCTGTGTCTGTGTCTGTGTCTGTGTCTGTGTCTGTGTCTGTGTCTGTGTCTGTGTCTGTGTCTGTGTCTGTGTCTGTGTCTGTGTCTGTGTCTGTGTCTGTGTCTGTGTCTGTGTCTGTGTCTGTGTCTGTGTCTGTGTCTGTGTCTGTGTCTGTGTCTGTGTCTGTGTCTGTGTCTGTGTCTGTGTCTGTGTCTGTGTCTGTGTCTGTGTCTGTGTCTGTGTCTGTGTCTGTGCCTGTGTCTGTGTCTGTCTGTGTCTGTGTCTGTGTCTGTGTCTGTGTCTGTGCGTGTGTGCTGTGTGTGTGTGTGTGGTGTGCTGTGTGCGTGGTGTGCGTGCGTGGTGGTGTGTGTGTGTGTGTGTGTGTGTGTGTGTGTGTGTGTGTGTGTGTGTGGTGAGTGAGTGAGTGAGTGTGTGTGTGTGTGTGTGTGTGTGTGTGTGTGTGTGGGTGTGTGCGTGGTGTGTAATTGTGTGTAAGTGTGTATGTGTGTGTGTGTGTGTGTGTGCGTGCGTGCGTGCGTGCGTGCGTGCGTGTGTGTATGTGTGTGTGTGTGTGTGTGTGTGTGTGTGTGTGTGTGTGTGTGTGTGAGCTGTCTGCCTGCGTTCGGGTGTGCCTGTGTTCGACTGTGCGTATGTGCGGGTGTGTGGATGCCTGCGTGCGTACGTATAACTGTAGGTCCTTGTGTGTGCGAGGTTGGGCGTGCGTGATTTAGTACGTAGGTATTTACCTGAGTGTTGTGTGTTGCACGATTGAAGCGTTTATGTATTTATTTACACTAATAACTAAAGCTTTAGAAAATACATGAGGTGTATAAAGTGCACTTAAGTTACCACGGGAGCAGTTTATGTGAGGGTCAATCTTTATGTCCACTTTACACTACCTTAGAACGGTTGTGACCGGTAGGATATAACGTAGCACATCTAGTTTTAAATTCGTAGTAAGAAAATTTATTAGTGTATAAACAAATAAAAAAGAGATCAAAATTTTAAGTCACCCATATTATTGGTGTATACCATAACAATCAAATGAATGTACACTGTAGACATTATGTGTCAACGGAAATTAACAATTGCTGCTACCTCGAACATTAATTTTGAAAACGAGATATTAAAGATAGTCAAATTACCGAGATTTTTAGTTCTTCATAAAGCTGTAATACAACAAAGTCATTCGACAATTGTGGACATCACTGTTTACCCAATGCAATAATTGTAAGTATTACTCAAAGACGTAGACCGTTGAGCGCAAAGGAATCGGTACTAGCGTAACTAGAGGAGTTGCAATTCTACCTCAAACAATCCTCTCTTCATAATAAAATACTTATCTTTTTTGGGATTTTTTAATGGTGTACTTTAAATTATACAATCTAAACGTTTGATAACACTTACAGTTATCTTCGGCAGTAGTAATGTTTGTTAAAAATTGTTAAAGATGTAGTAAACAATTTTGTCAAATTTGAAAAATTAAAACGTAAACATAAGCCTGCTATTAGTATAACAGTTTGGGAAACATAAAGCCAAC
Source organism: Vesta saturnalis (assembly GCA_036346205.1). NCBI lineage: Eukaryota > Metazoa > Arthropoda > Insecta > Coleoptera > Lampyridae > Vesta > Vesta saturnalis. Next base: position 1,973,951 of record JARFJB010000339.1, read on the forward strand.
TATAAAATTATTTAGTAAAGAATAACTAGGTCATAACATTAAATATTATTAAACTGCCTCAAAGATGACAAAGCAGAACACTCTCTACGACGAAAGCTAACAATGAAATTTGCCAGCCAAAAAACACATTTAACAAAATTTAATCGAGTTATGATGTAAGTGTAAAGTTGTGAAAAACTTCAATTTTAAAATGATAGAAGCATTCACAAATCCAAACATTACATCAAATAAAATAACCCAGTTAAATCTAACAAAGAGATATCTTTATCAATAATTGGAAGTGTTATTAACAATGGAAAGCACAATGCAGAACGTTCTTTGTAATCTTTAATTTCAACTACTTATGTTAAATTATAGTGCTGTGGTAATTTAACATGTAATTGGTAAAGCATTTGCTTCAAGGTCTAGAAAAAACACAGCAAAAAACCTAGACATACCAAAAATTGAAAACAAATTAAAATCAAGGCGTATCATTATGCTCTTTTTTAATTATAAGATGCCAAAACCTATTTAAACGGAGATTTTCTTCTTGTCTATTAAAATTATTCGGGTATTTATATATTTCAATAGCTTCACGTTGCAAACGAACATAATAATGGGTTTGTCTTGACAATATCTCCATATTGTCAAATTGAATGTCATGATTTAGATTATTCAGGGCATGGTCAGCCACAGCAGACCTCTCTGATTGACCCAATCTACAAAATCTCACATGTTCTTTGCGTCTTGTATCAAAACTACGTTTTGTGGTCCCGATGTATACTTTTCCACATGAACAAGATAACTTATACACTCCGGAAGATGATAAAGGGTTTGACACATCTTTAGGTGATCTTAAATGTTCTTTAATTTTTCTTGTAGGTTTAAAAATAGTCCTAATGCCATATTTGATTAGGATTTTTTCAATTCTATTTGTAATATTAGCTATAAAAGGAAGAAAAGCAGTACCAACATTAAGAACTGGTTTTTCTTTAAGGTTACGCCTAGAAGGTGTAATAACATTATTAATATCTGTAAGTGAATATCCATTATTTTGTAAGGATTTTCTTAAATATTTATATTCATCATTCAAAAATTCAGGGTCACAAATTCGTTTTGCTCGATCTACTAAAGATTTAATTACACTAATTTTTTGACGTGGATGGTGGTTGGATAATTTATGAAGGTATCTATCAGTGTGTGTCGGCTTTCTGTAAACCTTAAAAGACAGTGAATATTATTTTTAGATATTAATATGTCAAGAAACTTCCATTAGTTTCTTTTTCCATGGTAAACTGAATACATGGATGTATACCATTTATAAAAACTAAAAACTCATGCAGTGCTTCTTCTCCATGTCTCCAAATAACAAATGTTTCATCTACATATCTATACCAAACTGAAGGTTTTTTAGGTGTATTTTGTAACGTTAATGTTTCAAATTTTTCCATATAAAAATTAGCTATAACAGGACTAAGGGGACTACCCATTGCTACACCTTCAATCTGTTCATAAAATTTACTATTCCACTGAAAATAAGTTGTAGTAAGACAGTGCTGAAAAAGAATGGTTATGTCCTTTGGAAAAAGATGATCAATGTATTCAATAGTTTCTTTTAGAGGTACTTTTGTAAAAAGTGAAACCACATCTAAACTAACCATTATATCACCCTCTTCAATTTTGAAACTATGCATTTTTTCAACAAAGTAGGCAGAATTTTTAATGTAATGGGGTGTTTTTCCTATATGAGGTTGTAATAACAATGTAAGATGTTTTTCAAGGTTATATGTAGGAGAACCAATTGCACTAACAATAGGCCTTAAGGAATATTAGGATTATGAATTTTTGGTAAACCATATAGTTTTGGTGAAATAGCTTCAGAGTTAGATAGTTTCTTTTTTATTTCTTCAAGAATAGATGATAATTTAATCAGCTCTTTAGTTTTTAAAAGAAACTTTTTTGTTGGATCTTTTGGTATTTCACGATAAGTTTCTGGTCCCAACAATTGTTCTATCTTAGTGTTATAATCGTTCATATTTAATATAACAGTTGCATTACCTTTATCTGATTTTAATATTGTAATACTTTCATTGCGTTTAAGATCAAGTAAAGCATGTCGTTGACGAAAGGATAAGTTGCTCTTTGGAGGTTTTGTTTTACGTAATATGTTAACCGTGTTATATCTAACTTCATTAGCAACATCAAAAGGTGATAATCTAATGGAGTTTTCGATGTTGGAAATTATATCTTCAAAAGGTATTACTCTTGGTGTTATCGCAAAATTTCCTCCTTTGGAAAGCGCTTCAATAGCATAATCTGAAACAACATTATCAGAAAGGTATATAACTGTTTATTTATAATCAATAGATGGTCTACTATTTTGTTGTTTGTATAATTTATTAAATTTTTCTTTCTGACGTTGACATGAGATGTCAAAATTTATTTTCATAGATTAAACGTTATAGAATCAATTTTATCCCAATCTTCTTTATTCAAAATAGATGAAATTTCTAAATGTAAATATAAAAGATTTTTATCGGTGTTATCCAGTAACTTCCTAGTAATATGTATTTGATTACGTAGAAGAGCATTTTCAGTTCTTCTGTAAATATTATTCGCTTGCTTGTTATTAAAATTTCTTTTAATATAGATAAACTTTGGAATAATCTTTTGGTCTCGGCATCGTAATAAAAAAGTGAGTGGCGATAATAATGTGCTTTACGTTTCCTTAATTTTTCAAATTGTCTGATAAAACGATAAGTTTCCTCCCCATAAAGGACTGAAATATGAAAATGTAAACTTTCACCATTAACACTCATAATAAAATACTTATCTTTTTGGGATTTTTAATGGTGTACTTTAAATATACAATCTAAACGTTTCGATAACACTTACAGTTATCTTCGTCAGTAGTAATGTTTGTTAAAAATTGTTAAAGATGTAGTAAACAATTTTGTCAAATTTGAAAAATTAAAACGTAAACATAAGCCTGCTATTAGTAAAACAGTTTGGGAAACATAAAGCCAACTATAAAATTATTTAGTAAAGAATAACTAGGTCATAAAATTAAATATTATTAAACTGCCTCAAAGATGGCAAACCAGAACACTCTCTACGACGAAAGCTAACAATGAAATTTGCCAGCCAAATAGTTGGCTTTATGTTTCCCAAACTGTTATACTAATAGCAGGCTTATGTTTACGTTTTAACTTTTCAAATTTGACAAAATTGTTTACTACATCTTTAACAATTTTTAACAAACATTACTACTGACGAAGATAACTGTAAGTGTTATCGAAACGTTTAGATTGTATAATTTAAAGTACACCATTAAAAAATCCCAAAAAAGATAAGTATTTTATTATGAGTGTTAATGGTGAAAGTTTACATTTTCATAATCCTCTCTTCATGTTTAACTGTTAATTAATTGATAAGTGCAGTTTTAATGCCTCGACAAAAGGCAGGTGAGGTAAATGTAATTGTAGGCTAACGCTTTTACGATCTACGCCGAGACATACGGAGCGAATTAAACTACACACCACACGTACGACGGACGTTACGAAGAAGAACTTTATTTCAGAAACAATATCTTGAAAAAGTATGACAAATAAGCATTTATTCCATGAACGTACGTTGGGTTGTATCAAATTTTAAATTGGGTTGATAAATTATTATTAAACGTATAAAATTTCACATCTGTGTCTTTCAATTGATTGATTCGTTTGGAAAAATCTATATCAGAGATTTAGGTTCTACTTATTACAGTTAGGTGGCGGACACCAGAAAAGGCAAGTAAAGATACACAACGATGAGTTAAATAATTATTTAACAACACAAAATAGGAATCCTTAAATTAATTAGAAAGTACCTAAGAAAAATGATGTATGAAAGCCAATGGCTTAAGACTTGTTTTTCATAGCATGCAACTACTATGAAATTTTATACAAATTTTACTATAAAATAGTGAACATGGAGTAACATACGTAAATCAAGTTACGCTAGTCACAAGTTAAAAGTATTAAATTTACCACAGTGTTTGGAAAATTAAAGAATTATCTTCTCTAACATAGAAATTTACTAAAGGAATAATAGAATATTAGTGTTTTTTTAAATCAAAATCAAAATGCAAATTCATATGTTCGTATAATACTGTTAGTACTGGTAAATACATATAAGAAATTTTGCGAAATAAGACTTAAGCATTTACAATATAACTTTATGAACAAATATGTGAATAAATGTTTATTCTATTTAAAACCTTAACGTATTACAGTTTTGCAATTGTGCATAACAATAAAATAAAATACAATTAATGATTATTAAACTAAATATATATATATATATATATATATATATATATATATATATATAATATATATATATATATATATATATATATATAAAGTGATGGGAAGTAATTTGACCTACTTTTTGAAATACAATAAAGCATCGTTAATTGGTTTTCAGGTCAGAAATCAGACTGTTAATTTTAAAAAAGATTTAAAATTCCATTATTAAGTCGATATTTCGAAATATTTTATTTCTTCTTCAGGACTAATAATAAATTAATGATGAATTGAAACGGAATGTAACAATGTAACAATTAATAAGTATTGGTGAATGTATGAATAAATACATGTAAGAAGTACTTTAAAACAGGAAATAATTAATGTACAAAATGGAGACGTTATTTTTAAAATGCGTGTTACTGCCCATTATATTAAATAACGTCTCCATTTTGTACATTAATTATTCCTGTTTTAAGTATTCTTACATGTATTATTTCCATTCAATACTATAATTGTTACATTGTTACATTCCGTTCAATTCATACAGATTTTAAAATAACGTCTCCATTTTGTACATTAATTATTTCCTGTTTTTAAGTACTTCTTACATGTATTTATTCATACATTCACCAATACTTATTAATTGTTACATTGTTACATTCCGTTTCAATTCATCATTAATTTATTATTAGTCCTGAAGAAGAAATAAAATATTTCGAAATATCGACTTAATAATGGAATTTTAAATCTTTTTTAAAATTAACAGTCTGATTTCTGACCTGAAAACCAATTAACGATGCTTTATTATATATATATATATATATATATATATATATATATATATATATATATATATATATATATATATATATATAGTGTAAGGTTTATTTACCCTCCAACTAGGAATATACAGCGAATCGCATCTAGTTGAGGGCATATAACATTAAAAGGTCCTCTACATAAACATTTCTTGAACGGTTTCAGAAATATTCCAAATCTACGGCAAGATAAATCTATAGACTTAAAAATTGCTTTAATCTTTTCTAAATCTGCATCACTACATGGAAAAAGACGACACTTATGAGTCAATGAAATTGGGTATTTGTTGAGACATTCACGAATAACATTTGGAAGGCATGGATCAATACTATTGCATATACAACCTCTTACTGAATTCACATAATTTTCATTTAGGCAACTAAAGTCGATAGGCCGAAGTGTATTGAGTATTTCCCGTTCAGTTTTAGTATCACAATCAACCTCGCATTCTTGTCCTAAACAAAAAAAAAGGGTTTTAAAAAAATGTATCCAAAAAAGTAATTGTTTTTATCTTGTGAATGAATGAACTGGAATTTGAAAAGAATATTTACCCGACACTCCACAAGTAGCAAACACAAAAATGATAGCAATAATCAACATCTTCATTTGATAACGCACTAAAAAAGCTACCTTATTTATATGTGTATTTTGTTTACTAATTTGTTATCGCTTTATTCTGCGTAGAGTTACTTGGAACCGCAAAATATTTGTTTTTCTTTATTATTGCTAATTTAACCATCAGTGGCGTAGAGGGCCAATTTTTCCCTCTCTTCTCGATAGTTGCAAATTTATACCATTAAAACAACATTATCATTTCAGCAGCACTAATTGACATAAAATGTGTGTATATTTAATACCCATTAATTTTCCTCGTACCTATGCATTAGACCAATTGAATTTTTGGTAATTACTTCGTAATGTGGTTTTCAGTTTTTAGGTGTCTGCTTATATTAATTTTTATCCTTTCCGGTTATACGTAGTACGCTACTGAATCATTTTTTATTTAATGGTTTTATTATGTTATTGTATAATCTTCTTTTAACCTTGTACATTATATGGTATTGTCTGTCATACTGTTGACTATAATACTGATAAGGTTTTTAATATTATAAGTATGATTTATGACCATGACAAAGAAAAAGGTAATTTTATTAAATTTATTGACGGTTATCAGGGGCGCACTAACCTTATCGATCGCCGTCGTTCAAAAACAAAAAGTGTGCCTCTATACATTGTTATAAAAAAATTAACAAAACTTGTAAAATAGTAGAATTTTTTTTTGTTTTAACTTTTATCTTGCACACATTCAGCTTACAATTTTTCAAGTTAAAATCATTCGAATACTTACCGAAATGATCAAAACTGTTAATAGAAATGACTAAATATGGAATGTTAGATAATGGATCAAATTATTTTTAAAATAATGTAACGGTTTAATTAAAAAGCAATTAAAAATAATGCTCTAATTGTTTATAAATTTCTTATTATATAAGATCTACTCCAAGAAATTATTAAACTATTTTAAATTTGAAATATCCAATGAAAATTATACAATGTGAACCAGGTCTTTATCACAATGCCGTTGATTATAAAAATTTTATGAAACGTATGATTATTGAAGAGAAAGTTGAGAATTTCTTTTCATTGTGTGTAGACATTTCCTAAGAAATCACTATAATTAACTAAAATCAAATTTGATCATCCTTCCTAAGTAAGTAATATTGTGATACATTATTCTTAAACACAATTTTAATATAATTCTTATATTTTAGGATTATCATAATAAAAATGTGCACAAACTTAAGCCGCATTTGTAAAAATTAATCATTTTTTTAATTTATTCAAACCCAACCATTTTAATTGGTAAGATGTTATAATATGCCTACTTTAAGGGTTTTTTTTTGAGTTTATTTATAAATATTTTTTATAAGTCAGAAAAACCAAAGATAAGGCCTCTTGGAAAATTATGGACCACGTTGGTCAGGATTAATTAAGGATCCAGTCCAAAGGAAGATTATGAACCTTTAATGAAATAATTTTGTAAGGAAAATTACGGTTATTATAGTGAATGGAAGTTAGATAAGTTATTTACATTTATTTATCTCTCGCACAATCACACATAAATATTCACCACTCACAACCATATAATAGTAAGAAAATTAGTATCAAGAAAAATTGAAAATGCTTTATTTGTAAGAAATCACCATTCACTCATTTACTTGTAAGACATTAACACTCGCCCATAATTCGTAGGCACATCTTCACCATTCACCCACTCATTCATTTATTAATTAAGAACTTAATTGTAATATTGATTGCTACTGTCAAGCCATTGATTCTGACAACTTTATGTTTGTAAATTGAAATATGTTAAATGCCTAAATGTTATGTTTATTGGTTCATGTAACTTTCTTCGGACTGGGCTTTAAATTCAATGACCACAAACCACTGTAAGCAAGCCCTGGCGCCCGTAATTATTTCATGCTCTACGGTCCAGCCGCGAACGAATGGGGTAGGAGTCATTTTATTGTATGCACCATTTCATACAGTTTGTCTCTAAATATATTTTTTTGTAATCACATGACATATTACAATATCCCATTCAAACAAGTTATAGCAAAGAATCAACGTTATAATAACATTATATAGCAATTTTAAATTTCAAAAATTTTATTCATAAATGCAAAAATTTTAAACAAAATCATTGGAACACTGAGCATATTTTAACAAATCTAGACCATAGTAGAACGTAAATAGTTTTTAATGACTATTAATTTGGAAAACGATCTTTCCGCTGTGGCTATGGAAACTGGCATTGTCAATAAAATACGTAATGTCACAAAAATGTTTGGGTTAGAATAATGTAAATTATTTACAATGTAATTTAGGGTAGTAATTGGCGAATAAGTGACACTTTTCTCAAAATTCAGCAAAAACTACAATTCTTGCATAAGTTTTATCCGATTTATATCAAATCCATTTTTATATTTATTACTTAGTATACTCTCAAGTTTTATACAAAACTATAGCTGTTCTGATTCAGAGTTCCGAAATATTCCATAAAAACTTGAAAATTGCGGCATTGGCAGGTAACAGTACGAATCCATCGTTACAAATCAAAAAAACTATGTACTTTCAATTTAAATTCTTTATTCTGTGTTGGTTCATCGTCACCTTCGTAACTAAATTGTTTTGTAACTTTTCGAGGTCTTAAAACACATTCATCTTTGAATTTTGGATAGATATCTAATAAAATCGCGACTTTCCAAGCTTCGTCTAATAAATCATTAAAACTGGAACAGCATTTTTTTTTAAATTAATTAAATTACTGAAACCAGCACACGCTTGCACAATATTAAAATTTTGAGTTTGTAAAATTTTGGACACTATATTAACTTTGATTAATATATTAAACCATAAAATCATCACGCATACAAATTCAAAATTTTTTAACTTTTTAGCAAGTGGCATAGCTACATTCTTTACAGCATTATCACAATTTTGCGCAGAAATAATTTCAAAAAGAGCATCGTGTATTTCGCCTAGTAGATACCTTAAATGTGTTATAGCATCAATTCGGCTCGACCATCAGGTATCTGACAACGGCTTTAAAGTCAAATTTGATATGTTTTTTCAAAATAGCCCATCGGTGGGTTGAAGCAGAGAAAAACTTATAAAGTTCTTGAACTATAGAAAAAAAAAATGTACAAATAATATATAAAGATTATTATAAGTTTTGTTATGAACGAATAATATATATTTGACTTTGCGCCATTGTTAACGACAAGGCTCAAACTATGGTTACAGCAGAATACAAAGAATATTCTTGAATTGATATTTAAAATTTTTTTTTCGTAAACCTTTATGCTTATCATTCATGTTTTCCCCGTTGCCGTAGACTTGACCGAGTAAATTAAAAATATCTATTCCATAATTTTCTAACGTCGATAATAAAAAATTTGTTAAAGCTTCAGCGGTAACATCAGTAACAGAACAAAAACTTAGGAAGTGTTATTCAATACTAATTCCCAAATCGTTTACATTGACGATTCTGATGCATACTGAAATCAGTTCTTGGTGGCTGGCATCGGGTGTACAGTCGAGGATGACAGAAAAATAGTTAGCTTTTTTCGCAATGTTTAAAGTTTTAGATCTAGCGTTACTTCTTAATAAAGTTATAACTTCTCTTTGGATTTTATCCCCAAGATAATGAGTCATATCTTTGTGTGCTTTGATTTGAGACCGATGGACATGTTCAGACATAATAAAGTCAAATTTTGCGATCATTTCGATACATTTCAAATAATTGCCATTATCTTTTTCATATAGTTCATTAGTAGTACCTCGAAAGGCTAAGTTATGCTGAACCGTATAGAAAATACACTCTATAACGGCATGCCGATATTTGGTTCCTTTATTGAATATCTCTTGTGCTTCAGAATCTGTAGTTTTATTCTTTTTCATTCGATTTAAAAGATCTGTCCATTGCTTCAAATTCTGGAAATGTAACTGACTTTGTTCGTGGTAACTTAAATATTCACTTAAATGATGCCAATCATTAAACCCATTATCCTTATTTAATTTTATAGTTTTGGCAGAATTTGCAATATTAAAGATTTTGCAATAAAAACAATACACAGAATTCTTTTCTTTAGAATATAGCAACCATTCTCGTTTAACTTTTCATTATTATGTAAAATTCTAGTAAAACACGTGTTAGAAAGCTTTGGACCTGATTTGTCTTTAGATTAAATCTGATTTTTAATCTGATAATGACCTGGTCCATTATCTACCAATAATTGAACATGATGGGGAAAAAACCTTTTAGCCTTAGCCCTGGATCCTCGGAAAGTAACAAAAACTTCTCTTTGCCGTCATCAAGTTTACAATCTGTGCTAGAAGTTGATTGTAGCCGAATATTGACACTGCGTTTAAGTTTATTCTCCAGCAGTTCTTCATCAGTAGTTGAGCATACTGTAGGAATAAAAAAATCGGACACCATTTGGCTGCTACTTGGTTCAGTTTCTAATTCTGCCGTTGATGTAGGCAGAAGGTCTTTGTTTTCTTGAGAAATGGTTGGTTTTCCAAAAAACGTTATATTTGCAAGTTTCCTTCTCATTTTTTTTTTATTTAATTGGTTTTCATATCCGGAAAATTTCTTTTCCTTTAGACATCTATGTATAAATCTAAATTAATTCGCTTCATATTTCATTAATTGCAAAAATAATTCAATCGTGAAAATTAATAACAAAGAAAACTGTTTAAATTTTTAAATATTCCTGAGGATGCGGCAAAACTTCCTAGTAGTTCCATTAAAACAAGATGGGTAACAACTAAAAATATTTAGTGCTTAAACTTCAAAAAATTATAAACAGTTACTTTTCCACCAAATTTATTACAAAACTTGTTCAACTTACCTTAAATAGAAGCTTTTAATAATAAATTCGAACTAATAACTAACTAAGTAATGAATGATTAAACGAACACAAAATTATTTCTTCTAAACTATTTATCAAACGGTATGATAATATAATAAACATAAAACAAGTCTATCAAGTAAGCTCTTTTTATGTAGTAGGTCGAAAGACAAGCCACGGAATGCAAGTTACAACGCGAATAATTGTATACTCGCAAGGGCGTAGCCAGGATTTATAACAGGGAGGGGGGGGGGCAAACCATGGTCCATGGTCGTTCAAAATGTAAAATTTTAGGATAAAAACAAAGGCAAATGAAAACAAAACTTTGAGATTTTAATTATACTTAAATTAAACTAATAACATTTTTCATGGGTTTAAACTAAATTTATCCAAAACTTTCTTCACTATGCAGTCCTGATTTTCCTTCAAAAATTTTCGATGCACACTCATCAAACACAACCCAGTGAGTATGTCGTCACCCATTGTACTCCTGAGCCAGGTTTTTACCCTTCGCAGGGTACTAAACGATCTTTCCACGGTAGCAATAGTGGATGGGAAAGCACTTAATATTAGCAGTGCGTGCCTTGTTACAGGGAAAAAAACATTAGCTTCCTCCAAAAGTGCAGCCACTTCAATGTCCTTTAATTTGTCTTCTGCTAAATTCTTTTTCTTCCACATATTGTACCACAAATCTAATTCTGCAGAGACATCACCCAACTTATAAAATTCCATGAAAGATTCCGCATTATTTTTAAAATCTTTTGAAGCCATTATGAGCATGCTTGAAGGATGAAGATAAGTTAAAGCAAAAGCAGGTGTATTTTCGTTGGAGAATCTAGCATCCAAAGACGAAGTTAAAGAATCAAGATAGGGGATGATTATTGACCGCTTCCAGTATTCAACTGCAGACTCAGATGGTGGATTACTTCTGTGTACTTGCTTTTGAGTGACTCGTGGTACTGACAACTCAACCCCTACTTTCTCTGCGATATCAAGTGATTTTTAAATAATTCATAAGAAACATTTTCGACATCTTGTCTATCTTCTTTGATTACATCTAGAATATCATCAATATGTTTCTTCACTATAACGAAATCCATATTTTTACCTTGTAAAACGTTTACAACGGGTTCCAAAATTGCAGAGTATCTTGCAATTATGTTTAAGCCTAAGATGAATATTGGTTTAGTAACTGCACAGTGCGATTGGTAGGCAGATTTTCTTGTTGCATAGTTTCCTTCGACAGATAGATGTTCTAGTGCTTTAACAATGTCAGTGAAGCTTTCTGAAAATTTTTTTATGCTCTTATATTTTTCCGACCATCTGGTCTCACAGAGCCTTGAAAGATTTGGAACCGATTTCCTACGGGCTGGCGATTCACGAAAGAAGGTTATTATGTCTGTAACCGTTGCAATTGTGTTTTTATTTCTGCTAGCTTGCTAGTATCATTGACCACAAGATTTAGTCTGTGGCTGGAGCAATGGAAAAATAAAGATTTAGCGTACTTTATTTTAAGAATGGCCTGTACACCACCTTCTTTGCCGGCCATCGTGGAACACCCGTCAAATCCGAATCCCACACAATTATCGGCGGAAAAATTATTATCTTCTAAAAAACTTTGAATTGCGCTAGCGATTGTAGAAGCATCTTGACATTTTAACTCAATGTAGCCTACAAATTCCTCCCTGATTATTTTTTGGCTTTCATCATAGAACCTTAATCCAATAGAAAGCTGCTGTTTTCCAGCGATATCTGCTGTTTCATCAGCCATTACAGCATAAGCTTTTGCCCGTTTACAGTCTTCGATTATTTTTTCTTTGATAACTTCACCGCATAATTGTATGATCTCATTTTGAATTGTTGGTGAGGTATAGACTGCGTTTTTTGGACATTTATCCAAGTGGGTCTTTAGCTTCTCATCACCAGAGTCAATCCTCAAATTTAAAAGGTCAAATAAAACTCCCTCATCTCCTTGTTTTCCTCTAAGCGGCAAATCATGAATTCCACAAAATATTATGCATGAAATAATTGCTGACAATATTTGTTTATTTTCTTCAATCGTCTTATGGTGCCCTATTTGCAACTGGACATCAATAGGAGCGTTTTCAAGAAATGCTTTTGCAGCAGCTGTTGAAGATTTGTGGTAATGGCTGCCAACGTGCTTTCTACAATCTTCATGTATATCCTTACACTTCATGTAAGGCCTTACCATAAATGACCCCAAAACTTCTTTAACTGTAGCAATTCTTGGCGGAAATAAAACACAATACAAACATAGAGCACCTTTCAAACGACTTGAGTACACCAGCCATAGAGTATATTGATCTAACCAGCGATGGTTAAATTTTCTTTTCAAGTGAATGGCATCAGAAGCAAAATCGTAATTGGATGATGGAACCCAAGGGTTTGTCAACAATTCCTTCTTTTTTTCAGAAGGCAAGTTATTGGCACAACTAACATAACGACCAGTGTCATTTTCATGGTAGCCATCGCGTTCTTCAGTTTGTTTAGAGGTCCAAGTTCCAGAGACAGCTTCATGTAGATTTGAAGAACTACTTGAGCCTCCTTCAAAAATAGATTCCGATTTTGATGTTCCGACCATTTTATTTTCATCTTCATCACAATCATTGCTTCCACTTCCAATACTGTCATCATGAACTTTTTTCCGTTTTAGAGATTTTTGACCTAAAAATAATAACCTAATATCATTCTTGTTCTTAGTCCCTAGTATAAAAATTAGTATAAAACAAAACTACCATGTAATGATAGCTTATAATGTGGATATACTATATCCGATGTTAATATTTTTTCTCTAGATTAAAAACACAAAATGAAATTAATATCACGTATAAAGTGCTGTTTGATCTTTAACATGTGAAAATTTCAAGTTCTGATATTTAGTCCCATTTGAGATATCAGCTGTCAAAATCGGTGCATTATTGTAATTTTTGTTATAATTGGAAGGCAAAAAAGTCGGCATCATAATAATGAAAAATATATAAAATTATACTAATAATGCACAGAATCTTTTGCCAAAGCTAATAAAAATTGTTTCACAAAGATACAAGCAAAGAGTAAAGAGCAATTGGCAATTTTGTAAAGGGCTGCAATTGAATTTTTTTCCACACGTTGCGATACAAATAATTTTGTTACAAAAATTAACATCGGATATAACATATCTACATTATAAGCTATCCTTACATGGTAGTTTTGTTTTATTTGGTGCTGGTCGAGCAACCAATTTTCAAATTTTTGGACCATTTCTAATGGAATGACTCTAAAGTTTTAATTAAAAATTTAATTTTCTACTGACATTATTTAACTTACCTTTAATGTTCTCGTTATTTTAAGTTTTGGTGAACTTTGTTAATTGGATTTGAAATTGCATCATAGAAAATTATATTAAGTATAAATTATTACGTGGTATGGTACATCGTTTGTGAATTTAAGTAGTGATATAGTGGGAATTCTAAATTAACTTATGGCGAAAGGCATATAATGGGGGTTCTAAATCTACGTTGGGTGGGAGAATGTAAATTTCAAAAATAACAATGTAAGATGTGCTCATAAGTAGTTTTGGTGCAGCCGAGAGAACCAACAAACATAATAATTTGTTTTTAATAGTAGTGCTACAACCCCACCATGTGTAAATTACTCTTGCTCTAACTAGAATCATTTCTTAAACAGTATTTAGTCGTAGTGCAATTGTAAGCAAGTAAAGTCATTATCGAATTATATGCAACCATCAACATCATTTCTGAAATGATCCAAACTCAGAATTTCACCGTTATGTATGGATACCCCACGTAATTGCAGTGACACTATCAATAGTAATTTAACATTATGTTGTTGGCGTGGTCAAAATAGTGATGGTAGTGGTAGTAGTAAAAATAAAAATGAAGAGAAACAAGACGACGGTTATTCTCCTAACACTGGCTACCCATAATTTCAACATAGGATCAGAAGTATACAAACATGCAGCTAATGAATACTTGATTGATTTTGTTTATTATTAGTTATCAAACGATACTCATCATGCAGTACATAGACATTGGACACAGTACACACCTCAACCTTGGACCAGTAGTGCGTATGGGGGTAGCAACTGTGATCAAATCAGTAATCTAGCGTTAGACATGAAGGAACGGAATGAACTTCTAAGATGACATTCATGTATAGAGTTACAATTTCTTCGATCCCAAGAAATTGAATATAAAATTGATTGGTCAAATGTAAACGAAGAAGAAGTTATAATCTATGATAAACATTATGAATTGATTTGACAGAAGTTTGAAACCTGTTATGATAGGAAACCACAACTGCTGTTATAATAAGCTGTAGATTGGAATTTCTTGAATCTTACAATCTGGTATGTTACTATGAAAAGCCCATACAAGTTGTTGACTACTGTCGTTTTCGCCAGAAATAATTCCATGATAGTGATGACATTTATAAAGACATTGAAGATGTTATAAATGCTAAGGATAATATTAATTCACATAACACTGTATGCTTAATGGAAATATTGTATTATGGTCCTGATTATCTAATCTATAATATTTACTAAATAAAGAAATATTAATAATAACTATGATTTGTTTTTGTGATCTCTATTTTAGGGTATAAATACCCTGCCTTCTCCATCTATGTAGACAATGCTAGGTAATGAGTAAAAGAATACAGGTCGTTTAGTGTATATCAATAAACTTACGATTGAATTGCATTTACCCGGTTACCAGTATTGTGGTCCTGGTACAAAGTTAGAGAAACGACTCACACGTGGTGAGCCTGGTATTAATCGACTAAATGCTCAGTTACAGGGATTACCGGGATTTAGAAAGTAGAAATAGAGCAGATCAAATTTTAGAAGAAAAATCTTGGGAACGCATGAAGTCATCAGAGGCAACAGAACGTAAACGAACAGCAGAGCCAACAGTCAATACTGTCACGTCTCGAGTGTTTAAATTTGCGATAACTCAGATGATTATCGTAGCAAGAGGGATGTGACGTTCATTCAAGGTCTTAAGGTAGAACGGTACGAGAGAGTGGTGTGTTTTTTGGGGTTATTACATGATAATAAACCAGTACAAAAATAAGTAAATAATAATACATAATAACAATAAAATAAAAATAGTTCTTGTATTCTTCTGTACATCTTGTCGGCAGATCTTCTGACACTACACTCGATTAAACATACTAATGATGAATAATGAATAATCCGACTACTGTTTAGAATAATAATGATCGATAACACCCTTTCTACTCCTATACAGTATATATATATATATATATATATATATATATATATATATATATATATATATATATATATATATATATATATAAATCACCCTTGAAATAGGAAACATCTTGGCACGTGGGGAAATAGGTCAGTTTGCGAAAAGTCCATTTGTGGTTATTTGCCTTACATTATATTGGCGTACGTGACTTATGTAAGTGGAACACTAAAAGGAAGCGCGTGTAGATGAATAATCTAAGGGAAATTATGCATTCAATGTTGGATATAAAATAATTTAGAAAATAAAGTAAAAAATAATTAAATAGGTATTGAAATTTGTAATTGAATTTCTCCAAGGTGACATTTCCTTCCGGCACGGAAAAATGAGCTTGTCCTCAAGTACTGGACTTAAAATGCGTATGTATTGAGTAGAAAGGTTGTTTCACAAGCTGTTAAATAATAAAAATCTTAAAAGCAATAAATTGTTTCGTTATGAAGGAATAAGTTCAAAAGTAAATTTGTAATTAATTATTATTAATTATATTGAATACATAAATAAAAAGTTTACCTCGGGTAGGATTTGAACCTATGACCTGTACTTTGCTAGAGTAACACGCTAAGCAACTGCGCTATCGAGATTCAAGCCCCAATTGATGTAGATGTTGTGTTTATGTATGTAGAACTGACGTAAATTCTAAATCAAATTACAAATTATTTTTATGATTGCATTTTAAAGAAAGTCACTAAGTTCTCGAGACACACTACTTAATTAGTTTTTTGCACTGTATGTCTGTAGTCGTTGCATTGTCACATAATGCGACTTCTCCTATGCGTAGCTGGCTTATTTCTTTGTCTGATGCGACTACTATTGATAACGGCCGCTGTTGCGATGTCGGTTCGAAATATTCGTTTTCAACTTCATGTAAATGTAATTTCGCTCTCGGTAATGGTAATTGGCGATGGGGTTTTGTTCGCAGGCCATTGTCTACTAACGTGGATTTAGGAGTGGGGTGAAAGGAATTGCGTAAGGTGTGAATTTTTAAAATTCGTAAGGTATAAAAAGTGTAGATACGAGTAACCAAAGAAAATAGAATTCAGATTGAAAGGAATAAAACGATAAGGAAATAGGTGGTGAGAGGCATACTGGAACTCGAAAACTGTTGTTGGATCCATTGTTGGTCCAGACAATCTTCTAGGGTTTCAAAATGTAAGGTAGGTTCTTTCCATTTTGGAAGAGACAATCCTCCATATCTTGTCCATACGGTTAAGCTGATTTTCTCCATATTTTACTAATTTGTCAATACACGGATAACTAGGGTGTATTGTAATATCATTTTCAAGTTGATAATGGCAGAGAATGTTTAGGCTGATAGCTCCAATTACTTCATAGTACTTCAGTCTATGTGTAGTGGTGCGGCATTTTAAACGTTTTGTGTGAGTAACGATTGTATTATGGCTACCTATAGGCATTATGTGTCGAAGATTACTTCCTGTTTCACGTAATGTTATGGAGCGGTTTGTCGTGAACTGTTTGAATTACCCTCCATTCAAGACTTGTTGAATGCATGTAAGGCCCAACATTTCTTCATTGTAGTAGTCACTCATGTAGCATAGTTCTTCGCGGATAGGGCCGCATTTGAGTATAAATATTTTCCAAGTGGAATTCACTTCTAATAGGGTACATCAAGTGAACAGGTACAGTTTCGTCAAAAGTAAGCGGAGGTAAGTGCATTAATCATACGTATTCCAATTGTTTCTTCAATAGGGGTAAATGCAGTCCAACCAAAATGGTGTTGTACATTCTACTAAGGGCAGGGTATACGACTGTGATGTTGATCCCAATGCTAAAACATAATTTCTTTTAATTTATTATGAATTATTGTCGTAGGTTCAAATCCTACTCGAGGTAAACTTTTTATTTATGTATTTAATAAAATTAATAATAACTTATAATTTCTTTTAAATACATCAATATTTACGATTGTAATATACGTTCTAAACTAGCGATGTGCTTTTTAGTTGACACATATTTACAATTGTTTTGCTTGTTTCACGACACATCTGTAGTTCCAATGAAACTAAATCTAATAAAAATGGGTATGTACAAGAGATATTACTTAAATCTTCTCTAACAAAACTAGGAACATTTATTTCGCCAATCTCTGCATGATCGCGTTCACTGATTTGACTTAAAATTCCATTTATTTCATAATCATTTGAAAACGTCTTTTTTGCATTTCCAATTAGTAACACGAAGTCAGTGTTACTAATTGGAAATCAAATAATTCTCCATTACTCAATAAAATTTCTTTGTTCCAGCGTGTTAGCGTGTATCTTTTTAAAATAATCTAAATTATATCGTATTTTGGCAAATATAACTATATTCTGCACAAAATAATTGTTTACAATTCATTTTACGTAAAATATTTTACGGTTGCCTTACTTTAAAAATTATTTGTCTCGCAGTCTGAAAAAAATTATTATTATAATTAATGTAAATCCCTACTATAATTCACATTATTAATCTAAATTAGCCGCATAATTACCACAAACATGTTTTATTCTTTATTCTATATAATATATATATATATATATATATATATATATATATATATATATATATATATATATATATATATATATATATATATATATAAAACAATAAGAAAGATTTAGTGGGTAGCAGCCAAGGTTGTGGGGCTAGTTTAAAATAAAGAAAAGTTCCTTTGTTCAAAGGGAAGCTTGGTAAATTTATTACCTTTGTCAACCAATCTACAAGAAGTTATGCGTTGATAATACATATAAATTAAGATAAGATAATAACTTACGATCGTGGATACAGTTAAAAACATTGAAGCAGCATTGAAAGAAGATATTTCAATTTAAATTTGAATTAGATGTCAAAATCAATTTTTGGACTTTGAAAAAAAAAAAAAAAATTAAAATTATTGTCATAGTTATAGGAAAAACAAATAAAATGGTTATGTAATCAATGTATAATTAGATTAATATGTTGAATGTGATTGTGTGATAAGTGTAAAAGTGTTATGAATAGGACCATTTAAGATTATTGGATGTCTATTATTACATAGGACTCTTACTTTTATGTGGGACATTCTGGAGATTAATACCAAATAGACCTATTCGTGATAACTCTTTTACACTAAACAAAATGGTAAAATCCACACAAAATAATTCCTTTCTGCCACTAAGGGTTAATCCGTTAATGGTTCATCCTATGATTTCTGTGTTTATCTAGATAAAGTATGTTAGAATAAATTATGTTTAAATTTTGAGTATCACTTCTCTTATTCATTACATAGTCTGTACAGCGTATATGGGCCATTTCTAAAACTTTCTTTTGAATAAATTTGATTCAGAGGTCAAGACTTGCACTTTGTCGAAATCAGGGCTGTGTCCAGTGGAATGTACGTGTTGTGACAAAGCACAAGCATCTTTTCTGACTCTTATGTCACTGCGGTGTGATGTAAGTCTATATCTAAGATTCCTTGAAGTCATGCCGATATATGATTGGTTACAATTACTACAAGGGATCTTATATATAACATTTGTTTTATCTAAAATGGCGGTCTTATCCTTAAGCTGACTGAATAGATTGTTAACTCTTTTAATGTTTTTAGGGGCTATGATGATGTTCTTATCTAGTTTGAGAATTTTATTAATTTTAGGAGTAAGAGTACTAATGTAAGATATTGAACTGTACTTTTTTATTTCAGTTTCAACCTCTTCGTCATCCAATGGTTCATTGTTACGTAAAAGAAGACTATTATTGCTGATATTGTGTTGGTCTTCAATGTTAGGAGTAGAGTATAGCAGTTTCTTTAACATAGATTCAGGATACGAATTGTCTTTGAGTAATATAAACAGTAAATCTAAGTTTTTTTGTCTTAATGATGGATGGGATATTTTTGTGATCCTGTTTTTAAACCCAGAACTAAATTGACTTTCATTTTATATGTGTGATCTGAATAATAATTGAGGTACTTTCCTGAACTCGTCGGTTTCCTGAACCAGTCTAGGATTATGACATTAGAGTCATCTCGGATTAACAGAGTGTCCAGAAAAGGTACACTATTATCAGTTTCTTTTTCGATTGTAAAATTAAGTTGGTCGTTATACCTGTTGAAGACTTCAAGGATTTCATCATAGTGATCTGGGAACAGCACATATGATGTCGTCAACATATTTTTTAAAATGGAAGCTCAAAACTTAGTTTAGGGATGCAGGTATCAAGTAAGTCATCCATGACGTATTGAGGCACGATGGGGCTTAATTTGGAACCCATGGGCGTTCCTGCTATTTGTTTAAAAAATTGACCGTTGTATGAGAAAAAGGTGGAGTCAAAAATAAATTCTGTTAATTTAATAAAATTATCTTTGGTAAGCGAACAATGTTGTTCTAAATTAGCCCAGTGGTTGTGAATAGTTTTAAGTACTAAATTAATAGGTATGTTAGTAAAAAGAGATTCAACATCCAGACTAATCAGCCTAAAGTTGAGAGGAAGTTTGAAATTGTTGATGAATTCTGCGAATTCAAATGAATCTGTGACATAGTAATCGTTAATAAAATTGTAAGCCTCTGTGAAAATCTTGGTTACGAACTTTGTAATTTTTTTGTTAGGAGCCTCAATACAAGAAATAATTGGTCTCATTGACAATATAGGTTTGTGTATTTTTGGTAACCCATAGAACTTAGGAGCTACACCATTATAGCACATTAAGGATTTGGCTAGTTCATTAGTAATTTCTCTTTTTTCTTTTAGACTTGAAACTAACTTATTGGATTTATTCTGAATATGTGTTGTTAAATTCTTGGGAATTTGCTTGTAATGGATTGTATCATTAAGTAATAATTGATTGCAAAGTTCATTATATTGTTCTTTATACATGATAACTGTTACATTTCCCTTGTCTGCATTTGTGACAATAATATTTGGGTGACCTGATAAAAAACTTTTAGTTAGTTTATACCAATGATTAAATTCATTGAATGTAATATGATTATCATTCAAGAAATTGGTAATGACATTAGAAATTTTTAAACTAAGAATGTTACGTTTATCCTCATCCTGAATGTGATTAATGGCAAATTCGATTTCAGCTAAGAGATGTTTAATTGAAATATCTTGTCTACTAGCTGGTAAACAGAATTTAGGCCCTAATGACAGTAATTTTCTAATTTCCAAAGGAATATCCAATTGAGTTAGATTCTTGAGCCAATTGTTTTTGACTTTTAAGATAGATCTATTATGTAATTTGAGGGTGTTAAGTTTGTTGGTTTGTATTAGTTTACAATTATGGAAATGTTTATTATAAGATATGTTTTGCCTATTGCTAAACTCGGTGATAATATTTCTAGGAATTAAATTTTCAAGTTCCATAATTGTTTGGTGTAAAAAATTACTTAGTTCTTGGACATTCCTATGGTTAACTTTAATTTCTAGATTTAGTATTTTTATATTAAACCTCTTGATTATGTTCTGTATTTCTTGTTCTGTTCTATCATCTGTAGCATTGATAAGACGTATAATTCCTTTTGTCTGGTCTGTGATGTGCCTCGGTGTAAGTCCAAGTTGTCTGCTTTTAAGTAGAAAAATCTTCCTATTCTTTGCTGCTGCTAGTTTGATGTTACCATTTGCCCATTTTTTGAAGAGTCCACTGCATCGGTTACCAAACCTCCTGCGGATATCTTCGTAGAAACCCATTCTATGTATTTAATCAAAGTTGTTAATCGTGTGATTAAAGAATTAATAAGAAATGTAAAAGATTTAGTTAGCACAGGTTTGCTAGTTTAAAATAAAGAAAATCTTTTTCAAAAATTTCAATTTGGACTTTTTAATTAATTTTTGTCAAAGTCCAATAAATTGATTTTGACATCGTAATTCAAATGTTAAATTGAAATATCTTCATTCCAATGCTGCTTCAATTTGTTTTTAACTGTAATCCACGATTTCGTAAGTTAATTATCTAATATCTTCAATTTATATGTATTATCAACGCATAATCTTCTTGTAGATTGGTTGACAAAGGTAATAAATTTACTGAAAGCTTCCTTTGAACAAAGGAACTTTTCTTTATTTTAAACTAGCCCCACAACCTTGGCTGCTACCCACTAAATCTTTCTTATTGTTTTTAACTTAATCAGCCACGATTAACAACTTTGATAATAAATATATATATATATATATATATATATATATATATATATATATATATATATATATATATATATATATATATATTTACGAGTTATCAAATAGAATTTACATTAGCACGAACTATTGCGCTAGCATTGACATGATTCAATATCACGCTGCATAAAAAAGTTATATCTGGTATAAACATAAAGGTTGCAACACTGCTACTGCGTACGACCATATAACATTAATTATCTACAAATTGGAGGTTATACATGAGCTCCTTAAGGGCGTGGCACATAAATCTAATTTTAACAAAAAATATTATTGATCGTTCAGTGTGCTTCAAATCTTAAATAATGGTTTAATTAACATATAGCAGTTCTACATGACAGAAACTGTGTTGAAAATTAGCTGAAGTCGGGTATCAAACTACCACCGAACTTATACTACAGGTATTACGTTTAACCAATACTCGTTGACAGAATTAATATAAATGTATTTAATTTCGTTGTAGGCAATCGTAACTTGCTGAAGTCAATTTAGGTACGAGTTGCATTTTTGGGTAAAAGGTTTGTCAAATACTTGCTAACAGAATTAAGGTAAATGTACTTAATTTCGTTGTAGGTGATCGTAATCTGCTGAAGGCAATTTACACATGCGATAAAGGAAGGAACTGACCTGTGTTTACGTAGACTTATGTGTTATTCAGGGTAGCCAGGATTTCATCAGCTTCAATACAAATGTAACTTCGACGATCACGCAATCTCAACTGCATGAGTAACAGTTGACTACAGTACGCTAGCAGCACAATCCAAATAATAAGCCAAAGAGATATATAACGAATAATCTTGTTACATCAATAAAGACAAAACCAGACGTAAACATGAACTTGAAGTAAATATGGTGACGTAATTGTATGTTAACGTAATGGCATGGAACCCTAGTTGCTAAAACGAATATGAAGCATTACAATGGTGTTTACTCAATGATAATATGTTACCTCTAAGTTCGAATGAGAGCGTTAGTGTAAATGTTTTAATCAATTTGTTAACTCTATTTCTTCGAAGAAGTATTGTGAAATTATTTTGTGTTATACACCTTAAAGAGAAGTTCTAATTACAACGAGGTTCACAAGATCTGCTATGGCTTACCTAAATGTGTGAATGGAGTGAATTATTTCTATTTAATCCGCCTTTAATAGCGATTATATCACTTCTATACAACAAAGCGATACTATATTGTGAAAATGTTCCAAAAAAAATGATGATTAACATCTACGAAATAGAAACAGGAAAATTTTCTAGAAATTTCCAACGCCTCAAGAAACAATTTTACAACTTGAAAAATATTCTTATCAAATCAATGTTGCCACAATAACCTTTTATCTATTTAGTCAGAATAAACCGTTATTGATACAGTGTATTTATTTAGAAATAGCAAAATAACAGATCCCTTTTCAGAGTTAAGTATACCAATCACCATAAATACGTACATCTCAGAGATGGCACTATAGGTATTAATTGAAATTAATTTTTAATACGTTAAACTACCGGAACTAAAAACAAGTAAACTTTTGAAATACAAAGGTGAATATGAGAGAGACATAATTTTCGTATAATGTAGAAACGTACACGTTAATAAAAGAAAATCATGTGTGAAGTAGAAATTAGCTACCGTATAGGAATAATGTATATCATTTAATCCGTCATACTCTTTAGTAAATGCTGTAAATATAGAAATTTTAAGTCATTATAGTGAAGAAAATAGGTACTAGTAAGCTTAAAGCACATTACTAAATGTTTAAGTCACAGATGCTTATTTAAGGTAGCTTTTAGAAACAGTAACCAGATAAATTGCTGCAATCGATCCTATATCGATTTTCGCTCGTTACAATTTTAGGAAATGTTTTTTTGGGTTATTAAGAGATAATATCCATGATCAAAAAAAACTTATATTTTCAAACAATACAAGAAACAGCCAGTACTGTATGCAGTACAGTGGGAATTTGTACAACTATTCACTGTAATACGTCTACTTCTAAAAAAAACTTCAATTGTTGGTATGATATTGCACAAAACTTTTCACATGTAATCCTTTATCGCATTTTTGACACCTTGTTTTGGCCCTGTCATGGCAAAAAGCGCATATTGTCTGTT
Source organism: Vesta saturnalis (assembly GCA_036346205.1). NCBI lineage: Eukaryota > Metazoa > Arthropoda > Insecta > Coleoptera > Lampyridae > Vesta > Vesta saturnalis. The sequence continues at coordinate 1,998,010 of JARFJB010000339.1, forward strand.
TTTCTTGAGGAATTACGAAGTGGTTCATGCGATCGTATCTTATCTCAGTTCCATTTTCTGCAGATGAATGGCCATTGGCCGATGTTTGTTTTCCATTTTGGGTTAAAAGAAAAAGAAAAGAAGCAATACTTCTTCGAAATTCCAGTTGATCGAGTTCTCCTTGATGTCGGTGCAATTGCCAAGGATTATGTACGCTCATGTCGACACAGTGTGCAATAAGTGGAAAGTACCATCTCTTTCCGGGAATCGAAGTTCTATCTAGACTAACATTCTGGTCGCATCTGTCCACACCACCTATATTTGCATTGTATAGCTTGACAATGTGAGGCTCGGGCACCTATTTAGAATACCTTTTGCTATGACATTTTAGACAACTTGACACAAAATTCTTTTCTTTTTTTTCTGAGGTATCCCTTCACATAATGAACAGGATTTACTCCTTCTGCATTAGAGCATAGAGTTACAACATTGTTATTACGTCACTTCACCAGAATGAGTGACTGATCTGCAACCCTTTTGTAGATATAGAAGCCACGTTTCTCTTTTTTCATTAGTATAGAATCCATTAAAGGAGATCTTTGAACTCCATTTTCACGTAGTGTCCCTGTAGCATTAACGTTTTTTTCTGGAAAGAATTCAAATGAGGGCAATGTGAAGAAGAAGTTGTCAGAAAAGATGTGGATCTGCTGATCTGCCGATTTCTTCCTCAGTAAATCGGTATATTCTAAAACCACAGCTGATCCTACTCCGTATTCTTTGTATTTGCCACTTATATTTGCTGAGGCACCTTGATACGGCTCAAACCAATTCACGTATCCCATTTATTTGAAACATCAATTTTAGAATATAAAAAGTTTGAATAATAGAGATCAAACGTAATTAACCTCTTTGAGAATACACATATTATATCTTATACAATTTAGTTTAGAAAAGTTTGTGTATTAGTACATCATTCCATTTTAAGGGTTTGTACATACTCAATTAAAAATAACTGAATACAGTTCAAATTGGGCTAATGGTATATCTTTTTATTACTTAAGGTAGCAACGTTATAAACGAGATATCGTCGGTCTAAGATGCAAATGGTCTAAGTCCAATTTTCGTGAAAATGTGTTTTTGATGACATCTCTCGACTATTATTCATACGTACAACCTGCTAGTTTCCTAAGTCCATATAAAATGTTTTCGCGCCAGAAATGCTTTAAGCGCAATTTGCCAAAGTTCATCTTGTTTAAATCAAAGTACGAATTTTGACGAAGTCCGACTTACAATTGAGAATTGCTGCTAAAAGAAACGTGGTAAGAAACGCGGTGTTACATTTTGTGAACAAAAATGTAAGTAAACATTTTCTACGTATTAATTGACATCTTAAGTTAATGGTACATAAATTTTATTAATTTGTTGAAAGCTATTAATAAAATAAACCCATTTTACATAGGTGTTGCCAATTTCTCTTTCAAATTATTGTTTCTACGTAAAGGTCTTAGGCAATTTTCTTACAAAAATAGTAGTTAAGAACATTAACGTTCAGTACAATTTTGACACTCAAGTGATTTTTCTAAAAAGTTACTTCCTGGTTTACACAATAGAATTATAAATAAATAATACAGATGAGAAAAAAAAATTAAATATTAATAAGAATTAACATTGTTTCAAATCCCTTTCGAGTTTCCGCAACAAATAATAATAACAAAAAAAAAAATAAATCACAGATTGTTAACATAACTTTAATTTAATCTACATCGTCAGAAGGAATTATCGAATTTTTAGCGGGTGATTAGTATATCTCTAACATCGCATTTTAAAATTATTATTTCTTGTAACTTAATTAAAGGGATTGATGTTTTGGTTTTTTAAGTTTTGTGTGTTAACTAATCACTCTAATTTATTTTTAGAATGAATTACTGTTGCTGAACTTTGAAAGTAATGCATATCGTAACCCTGCTAAATTCTACGAGCCAAGCAGACAATAGTTCGTTAGTACCTGTTGTTGATATTGACTAAGATCAAGAAGGTACGCTTCCTAAAGAGCTCGATTTCGAAACCTTCCAAATAGTGATGGTCAATTACTTGAAACGGTTGACAAAAAACTTTTAGAACTACAAGAAAGTTTAGAGAATGTTGATGCATTTCCAAGTTGCAGCAAAGGAGTACCAACCAATACTGATGTCTCCCTTTGCTTGACTGAAAGTAATTTGTCTAAAATACAGTTACATTTTCAAAATGATCCAGAAACACCTGACACTGATGAAGAAGAAGACAACTCTAAAGACCAGACTTACATTCAAACTGAAATTGAATCCGGTTCATCCTCCGACGATGCCAATGAAATGCCCCAACACTGCAAGCTGCAGTAAATAGTCCTAATCTTCCAGAAGTTGAAAGTAGAACATGGATGAAAGTCAATGGAAAAAAAATTCCGAAAAATTGAAAAGGCAACATGGACACCAGTACTTTGGGAAACGTAAATTAGAAGATCAGTGTGATTATAAAGTTATTAAAAAACCCAAAGCTATGAAAGGCAGCAGCTGCGTATGTAATAACAGAACTGGAACAAAACGTAAAGATCTACCGAAAGAAGAAAAAATAAACTGTTTGAAAACTTTTGGAGACTTTCATGGTTTAAAAAGCAACTGTAAGTCAAAACTTTAATTGAAGAGAACCCAGTTATAAGGACCAGAAACAGAAAAGTCGAAAATCAGCCAAGGAGAAAATTCACATATTCGTGTTACCTGGAGACATCTAAATGCAGGATAAAAGTTTGTAAGACGACATCTTGTCATACTTTTGGTACTTCAGAAAGAACTATTGGAAACTGGTTTCATGCGAAATGTAAAAATCTTGCACTTACCAATGATGACAGGGTAAGGATTGTGAACCCACGACAAGCAAAAATATACCAAGACAAGGAAAAATTAAAGGCGTTTTTTAATGGTTTGTTAAAACTAGAGTCTCACTACTGCCGAAAATCAACCAGCAAATTATACTTGGAGCCAGTTTGGACTTAAAAATTGGGACACTACAAGCTCTACGGAAATAATGGGTGTGCTAGAAATAATTCACAACCTATGTCTAGTGCTTCATTTTCGAATATGATGGACGATGAGAATATAGCGCTCTTTTCTCCAAATAAGATTAATGTGACAAATGTGTTGCCCATGAAACAGAAAATCTAAGCGATTAAGGTTATCAAATACATCAGTTATCGCCAAGAAAAAGATGCGGGAAAACATGGGTTAGATAATTGTAATGTTCATACAATGGACATGCAGTCAGTGTTATTGTGTCCAAAGTCCAACGTTTCCTTGCTTTATTACAAACACAGTTGATAGTCTATAATTTCACAATCTTTAACCTCAAGACAAAAGACGGGAAATGTTATCTATGGCATGAGCACCATGGTGGTCTTACAGACAACACATTTGCTTCGACACTGCACAGTTTTTTCCGCAACCATATAAATGCAGGAGTAAATAAGGCAATTCTGTATAGCGATGGTTGTACTGCTCAAAACCGGAATACAATACTTTAAAATGCCCTTTTAAAATTATCTCAATTGCAAATCACATTGAACAAAAATACCTGGAGAAAGGGCGCACACAAATGGAATGCGATTCGATGAATTCCGCAATTGAGAGGAAACTCAAGAAAAAAACGCAGACGCAGACGCAGACGCAGACGCAGGCGCAGACACAGGCGTAGGCGCAGACGGAGACGCAGACGCAGACGCAGACGCAGACGCAGACGCAGACGCAGACGCAGACGCAGACGCAGACGCAGAATCAGATGCAGACGCAGACGCAGGCGCAGACGCAGACGCAGACGCAGACACAGAAGCAGACGCAGACGCAGACGCAGACGCAGACGCAGACGCAGACGCAGGCGCAGGCGCAGGGGCAGACGCAGACACACACGCACACGCACACGCATGCGCACACGCACACGCACACCCACACACCCACACACCCACACACCCATAGACCCACACACCTACACTCCCACACACCGTCACACACACACACACACACACACACACCACACACACACACACACACACACACACACACACACACACACACACACACACACACATACACACACACACGCGCGGGCACGAACGCACACGTGCACATACGCACGCACGCACGCACGCACACGCACACGCACACGCACACGCACACGCACACGCACACGCACACGCACACGCACACAAAGCACACGCACGCACTCACGCACTTACGCACACACGCACGCACGCACGCTCACACACACACACACACACACACACACACACACAAACACACACTAATGTATAATTATATTAGCGTGTTGACTTTTGATGCCTTGTCAAGCTGAAGATCATTCATTCTTCTATTGATTTCATAAAATTCTATATCAAGTTTTAATTGTTTTATTTTGTTTACTAACACATCTAGCCTCTTCTTCTTTCTATCTTTCATACTTAATAACTTTTCTTTACTTTCTCTTCGTATCGTGCGTACCACTACTTTTGTCATTTCTGCTGATAAAAAGTTTACTGAATCGTGCTCACCCAACGAAACCTTTTATTATAAATCTGCATCCTTAAAATCAATAACCTTGAATAAAATTCTTGTTTCCATGGAGTGATTATAGTTTTAGATTTCTAATTGTAACATGATACTACTCTCACGAGCTGGAAACGATTTGACCTTAACTCAATTTAGTCAATGTAAGTAGCATCTGACCTTGATTCCTAAGAATTGTAATATGATAATGACCTTGAAATTTCTAATTTTATACTTTACCTTGATATTTTGAACAGCTCCAAAAATTTTAATTTCCCGCCAAAAGTTTAACATTGAACAGTTCCAAGAACTTTAATTTCTCAACACAAGTGGGCGAGTTCCCTTAAGCTGGTGGATCCAGAACAGACTCCTTATCACTCACTACTCATTCATTCTGGACTCTGTGTTACTAGTTTCGTCCATATTAAGGATCCGGTTTGGTTCAAATCTAAAATTCTCTATTATGGTTTGAAGATTAGAATAGAAGTAACTTACCAGCTTCTTGGTTGAAAAACTGATCCCGTTTAAGCTAATCCCCCTTAGGTTGCCTAAGTTTAATCTGGGATGCGATTTTCAGAAGAATATAAAGCCAGACCTTTCCAGCGAGTTGTTTTTCTCGGTTAAGATTATGAGTGGCGTTATTTTGTTTAACATATATCTGAACGCTAACTTTTCGCCGTGAAAGTATAGAATAACTTTACCAGCAACAACACGTAGCCTTTCAATTCAGAACATGTTTGTTCAGGAAACACTGCTAGAGTGGGCGTGATGGTTTGCATTCATTTTCAACTAGATTGACTCAGGTATGTTACAATTTCTTCCTGTTTCCCTATGTTTTTCCATTATTTCTACTAACGTTAATCGCCCGTCTTAGGTCTTCAATGGTGTAGGAAAGAATTGTGGTTTTTCTGTTGTAAATTGTGTGCCTACCGATGTATTGTGCGAGGTTGAAAAATAATAATAATTCGTTAAAAAGTCGATAAACCAATTATAACTTCACATCTAATACTCGTCGAACGCTGAACGATTATTATAACAAAAAAAAAACGATGAAGCGATCACAGCAATATACAAGTAATCTTTGGAATAGAAGCTCTAGGAAATTCCTAATGTGATTGTGATTGGAGTGAACTAAGATATTTAAGTACCGTTAAGTACGTACATGTAACTTAATTAGTTGAAAGTTATACATTTTCTCTAAAGTTATTTACCTTTATCATCTAATTCTAAACCACTACACAAGGGGTCCCAGGGGTTCGTGCCAAAAACTTGGGAGATGATAAATCTAATCGTTGTAAAAAAAACCTTCATGCAAACGTACATCCAATAATGGCTTTGTTTCCGAGATACAGATTGTCAAAGTTACAAAAAAAAGTTGATTTTTGAAATATCTCCAAAACGAAAAAAGATATTTTTCTTATTCTTGGAAGAATAAATAGGGATATAACGTACACTGGTTTTAGCTTATTAATAAGTTTTTATTATGTTCAGTTGCCTAGAATGCAATGGACAGTACAACCTTTTAATCCCTAATTTCTACGCCAATGGAGTGTAGAGAGCCAGCTGCTTTACCAAATTTTTTTCAAATTAATTATTTGCTAATTATCCTGTCAATCAAATTTCGCAGAAATCAACAAATAATGAATACTGTAATCCCCTCTGATCTTTTACTAGCACTCCCAGAACTACTGAAAGAAAACATCCTGTTATGGTATCGAAACAATCACCGATACAGGGCAACCTCGCAAGATTTCATTACAAGATTTAAATTGCAATTTTTACCACCGCGACACCAATTTTAACTAGAGGAGGAAATCAGGAATCCTTTACAAAAATCGCGAAGAAAGGAGGCTGAATAAGTTACAGCCATCCTTACACTAACCAGCTGTCACGGAAACGTGGCCCGAAAAGATCAATTACAACGTATTAATGACAACCTGAGAGTAAAGTATAAACACCACATCCGCCAGCGAGATTTCACCTACCTGACCGAACTTGTTGAATTAGCCCAGCAATTCGAGATATTGCCCCCATGAACTTTCTGAAATCATACCGTCGGTCCACCGGAGGAAGAGATGGCCTGCTCCTATACCAAAATTTTTTCGAACTAATTATTTGGTAATTATCCTGTCTTAATCAAATTTCGCAGAAATCAACAAACAATGAATTTTATATCCCCCTCCGACGTTAATTTCGAAAGACATCGAAAGTTTTTCTACGTCAGAGTCCCCTCCATACTTTTAGCCAATCCTGACGTGAAGACCCTTGTCCAGAATCCGTACCCGTCTACCGCGGATTCTCTATAGAACCGCAAGACGAGCTACTGTACTTAATGCATGTGTACTGGGCCTTTTCCGCGACAACTTGCTGCTCGTGCACCGATCCGGTCCATAGCATACTTTTCTGCTTGTGCGTCGGACTGTTGCACCGACCGCTTGCTCGTATATCCATTCCTCCGATGCTACCTACGCGTGGATCCATTCCGCTGACGCTATCGAATAAGGACAATCCTGAATCCTTACCAGATGCCTGACCCCGACACTCTACAGAAGAATCGTACATTTTTGGTCGAGTTACCTCGATAACATCGCCTGGGAAGTATCTCCATATCACCGAGCTACTGGGTGATGTACTCCGGTGGTTAAGGCACGTAAGTTTTATTGCACAATATTACACGATACGCAGAAAGGGCGGTGTTACGCCGGGATTTGATGCCAGTAGTCATCTTTCACTTACTCCGTTGGGAAGAAAGGTCGTCGCCTTATTTCTACCAACTCACCGAGGGCCCCCTTATGCAGCACACAACGGGTTAGTCCCAGATCCTTATAAAGGATATTTCACCAAACACACATTACACTTACTAACACAAATACGCCTAATACGAGATAAAACAAGGAATAAAAACAAGGAGCGCCCGCAGCCTTCAGATAACATCAATACCAAACGCTGTTTATTGATCATCCGAGTGGTCCTCCAGCTAGAGGAAAAACGTTACGCGTTTCCGTCCGTTAGTTGCATAGTTAATGACATTAAATAAGTACGGTATAAAGAACGTACCTGTGCCGCGATTTGGTTTTGCGCACCTGGAAACAACAAACTAATTCGTTCCCGAACGTTTGAAAACCTTACCAACATCATACTCAATCACGAACGTTGTACGTATAAATTCTTTCATTTTAATACGGAAGATAATCGCGTAAGTAATAGACATTAGTATATTTCATTCCAAACAATTGCAATAATTGTTTACTTACGGTACCGTAGTGGTAAAATCTCATATAAATAATAATCTTGGTTACTTTCCTTTTAAACAGTTACCATAAATCTAGTGTGAATGGAACAGTTTACGTATTAAACGCCAAACCGATTTAATGCAGAAAACATTTTCCTGTCGTACTTTAGTTAACACCCAATATTAAATTTATTATTCCCTAATAATTAGAGTAAATACTTCCGTAATTAATCAACCAGCACCCGCTACACCTGTATTTTGTTTATTTAAATCATCAGAAACAGTAACAATGAAATTTTTAAATCTACAAATATAAAAATTTATTTAATACAAATTCCAGGTAAAGGCAAACATTTATTGTGTTTGAAAGCCAACTCACATATGAGAATAGTTATGTGCACCAATGTTACTTTAAACTATTGATTTTTCGAAACTGACCGTCGCACGGACTCATGCACGAACGTTGCCCCGTTACGTAATCTTGAGGTCCCGTTAGCACTGTAAGTAGATCTCCTAATTGCTACTGTTTACAGGGCCGGCCTAAGAGTTTTTAAATAATTTTAAAAAGTCATCTTTGTTAGGATTTTTGTTATAATACGAGTGCCTGGTAAACAGATAAAGGTAATATTAATTCTAATTCACACAGAAACGTCTCAGGATCCAGTAGCCGACCGTCTGCCGCCCAGAGTAGTCCATTTGCACCGGGTTTTCAGGGAAAGAATTGCCTGCTTTATTTATTGTATGTATATTATTTTTATACTTCTCTTTATTAGTAGTTTGAGGTCAAATATTTAGTTATGTAGAAAACAGGTTAATACAAGTATTAAAACCTTATATTCTAATCATTCAGTGTGAACAGTGTTGAGTCAAAACTAGCTACCGAAACGATCCCATCCCTTTTCTTGCTAATACGAGAACCGACTGAACTAGACCGAGGCAACTTAAAATAAACAATATTAATTATTGTAAACAAAGTAGCTTACATAATAAATAAAATACTATCCCACTAAGTATAACAACGTTAACAAAGAATTATTGCAAAGTTTTACAGGGATTTGTACGTTACGTCTCAAGGATTACACACGTTCCAAATTAAGTTACTCAAATGTTTCATTTCTGCCCCACATACGTTACAAAAAAACGAGTTAAATGTTTAGGTTACTGTGAAATCAGCGCGACGATTAAGAAACTTTACTGTAACTTTTTACATACGTTTGTAACGTATGATCTTAAAGACTAAGTGGTTCTGTAGACAATGAATTAAAGTCCTATGTACGCACTAAGTACGTTAAACATTTAGCTTATTGTTAGTTATATTACAACATTTACACGTTTAGATAGAACTTCAAAGGTGATAGGATATAGACAACAAACTTGTAAGATAAATACCGTAATTTCCATCTTTCAGTTAGTCTTTTGCATTGGAAAGATTAAAAGAACCTTTTTTTCGATAGTTGTGAACACGATGTATGCCATTGTTTACACCAATAATAATCAATTCACAGTATTACAAATACATTTACTTGTTCACAACGGACTAGAAGCAAAAAATTATATTCTGTTTTGTATCATTTGTTTCTTCTCATGGCTACATGGCGCATGCTTTTTTGCACTTGCTGTTTCGTAGGTATATTTCCTAAGCAATATGTGCGTTGCCGTTAATATAATTAAATCAGATTTTATTTATTCTCGTGAGATACGTCTAAATTCATCGTTTCCTACTTAATAAAGACGTTCAACTTTAACCTGTTAAGTGTTACGTAAGTGCGCATGCTTCAAAATAAAAACATCTGGTATGGAACACCACACGACCTTCCAACCTACAAAACTGAAATTAAAAGGAATGGCATAATTTTAATTACATTTTTTTTAGGTTAATTATGCAACCTCTTTCATTAGAAGTTCATTCGAAAATAGGCAACATTGTAAACGCAAAAGCAATAATCCATGTCGTTTAAAATTTCATCGCAGACAGAGGTTATTACACATCTAGATGCTAACTTAGATTCAAAGAAATTAAATAATTAACTACGCAGCTTCTTTTTTAGACGTTCATAACAAAAACAAGCAACATTGTAGAAACAGTAATCTCTGTTAAAATGACGTTTAAAACTTCCTGCCAGATAGAAGTTAACACACACCTAGATGCTGAGTTAAAAAAAATTCCAAACCGCTCGCTTCTATAAACATATCGATAATCCAGCTTCATCATGTTCAATTATAATTATATAATTTTTACAATTATTTCGCTTTACATTAAGAAATTATAAAAAAAATTATGTAAAATAAAACTTTCCTTAAAAAATACGTCTACACCTTTTCTTATAAAATTAATTATTATTAAACAAAATGCGATAGCGGGATTTAGATATGGAAACTGAGAAACACATATTGGAGAAGGGACGAAGACAGAAAATGTAGGGTGTGTGGGGAAGAGATGAAGGCGATCAACCCTGTGCTGAAAGAATGCAGGAAGTTAAAGGAAGAGGATCGGATGACAGAGTAGATACAGGGGGAAAAGAAAGGGGAGTGAATTGGATGGAAGAATATGGAAAAGAAGAAGACAGTTAATGGGAGAGGATACAAGAAGGATGAGGACAGTGCAGGGGAGTAAGGAAAGGAGATACAGTAGATAGATAATTATAAATAGTGTACAAAATAACTTTGAAATATTTTATAAATAAGCAAATAAATATTTGTGTATGTATACTTTTTTCTTTATTACAATATGTTTATTCTCAAATAATCCGAGTCAGGCCCTAAATCACTTTTTACACTGATCGAATAGTTTTGCGATATCAATGCCTTGTTTAATATTTAAGATACATTTTATCACTCAACTTTGCGCTCACACAGTAGAGCTTTTCCATTAGATTTTGGGAACTCATTTCACGAAAGAGCTAGTAATACATTTACAATTATGTGTTGTATGTTTGTTCGTAAGTTGCAATTACAAAATTACACACATTACATCTATCCAGACGTCAGCATAGGTATAGCAGTAGAGTCTAGCCACATATCTATGTTTTATCCACAACTTCCAAGAAATGGAGTGTGAATCAGTAAATGAATCATACCCAATTTTTCCTCGTGACTTGAAGGACCCCGCTTTAGACGAAAGATTGTGTGTGTGTGTGTTGTGTGTGTGCGCGCGTGTGTGTGTGTGTGGGTGCGTGTGTACGTGGGTGTGTGTGTGTGTGTGTGGGTGCGTGCGTGTGTGTGTATGCGTGCGTGCGTGCGTGCGTGCGTGTGCGTGTGCGTGTGCGAGTGAGAGTGCGAGTGCGAGTGCGAGTGCGAGTGAGTGCGAGTGCGTGTGCGTGTGCGTGTGCGTGTGCGTGTGCGTGTGCGTGTGCGTGTGCGTGTGCGTGTGCGTGTGTAGCTGTGTGCCTGCGTCCGTTTGTGCTTGTGTTCGACTGTGCGTATGTGCGGCTGTGTGGGTGCCTGCGTGCGTACATGTAACTGTAGGTCCTTGTGTGTGCGAGGTTGGGCGTGCGTGATTTAGTAAGTAGGTATTTACCTGAATGTCGTGTTTTGCACGATTGGGGCGTTTATGTATCTATTTACACTAATAACTAAAGCTCTAGAAAATACATGAATTGTATAAAGTGCACTTAAGTTACCACGGGAGCAGTTTATGTGAAGGTCAATTTTTATATCCACTTTACAATACCTTAGAACGGTTGTGACTGATAGGATATAATCTAGCATATCTACAACGTGGTGAATCTCAAGTGTACTATAGTGGTATGACAAAAATCCCTAGTTGTTAATATTGTTGTGTTTTGCAGTTGGCTGCTTTGGATTTTTAGTGTGGTTTTAGTCGTTTTAGTTTATGTCATATTATACCTTCGTTTTTCACTTTTGTATTTTCTTGAGTTATTTACAAACTGTCTATATCAAGACAAATTATATATTCTGAATTTCAAATTGTGATATCAAATTTAATCGTCATGCCGTTTTCAATTTAATGGCGGTCATTTTGAACATATGCTGTAAAGCAAAGTGTGATAACTAATGTGTACCTAAGGAGTTAAAAAAAATTTGTGAAAGACATTGTCATTCCATAAACATGTACTCTAAATTTTATTTAATTATAATGAAATTTTACTATTTAAATTTAATATTATTATGTATAGATTATGTACTTTTTATTAGTTTAAATTTGTATAATTTTATTGTTAATAACTAAGTAGATAATGTATTTGACTAATTTTTATTAATGTTAATTTGTGTTTAGTAGGTATATTAGTATTAGATTTACAATTGGTATAATTAGATGTTGTCTTACAGTTAATAAGATCTAATTTTTGTTTAATGTTATATGATATATAATTCATTTTACTAATTTAAAGCTATTGATTATATTAATACTGTATTTATAAATGATTACGATATACTTTTGATTGTTCTGAACATAATTTATGAATGTGATCTTATTATCATTTCATGATACATATCATCATGCGTAATAGTTCCGAATATGTCTTGAAAGTTATAATTTTAATGACATTAAGTAGTCTCGGATACGTTTCAGGAAATTTCACAGAGGATTGGACTATTGACATAGATCGTACATTAGATTAAGACATGATCATATCATGTAGATGAGCAGTCAATATAATCATAACAGAGTTGACATGAGTTAATTTGAACACAGTTGCGTATCAGATCATTGTAATGATCGAATATGTTGAAAATTATAGTTAGGAGTCAATAAATTCTTTATTAAAATGTATGTAGAAATTTTTAGCAGTTGAATATTTAGTTTAAATAGTAAGTTAGTAGTTAAATATGTTTAATGATCAATAAGGATATGAAAAGTATAATTCGTAATTGAAATTGTAATTTAATGTGTTATAGTAACTTTGTAAATTCAAAGTTGTTAATTGCATAAATGCTTAAAATATAATGATATACTGTAAAAGTTATTAATTGAATTGTCATTAATATAGCTTAATTATGGTTAAATTTTATGTATTTGCTGTAATATTAATGCTAATATTTCGTTATAATCATATTTGTACAACTATATTGATTATTGATTGTAATTTTGTAATTTTTTGTGAAAATGATAATTAAGTATCATTATCAATATAAGTATATGTGATTGAAGTATTACTATTAGTACTACATAATAAGAATTATGGTTAGTTAAATTCATTGATAATATTTCTTGTATATTAATATTGATGGATATTAATATTTTATATAAAATTGTTAATACCTGATTGAATCAATAATGTTATCGTACTTGATATCAAATTTGTCATTCTAATGAAATTTACATTTAGATTTTGTACTTTAAAGAATTGCTATATTAATTTTAAATCAAAGTTGTACCATTATAGTCTTAATTGAGTATATATGCTAATTTGTGATCATTAGAATTGGAGTATATATAATTTGCTTACAATACTGTAACTATTTAGATTCTATTCTATATTCATGGAATTATCAATTCCTATTGACATTAACTTATCTGATCATTTGTTAATTAATTAAGATTATCTAATTTGTAAGTCTATAGTTTAATTTGTGTTATTCTTCATTGATGAATTATTATGTAATAGTTCTATTTATGTAAGTTTAGTTAAATCGTTATTCATTGTTAGTTATTTCATGTGCAAGTATTTAATGTTTGACATAACTCTATAATACTTCTAGATATTTATTACTTTCAATATTGTTGTTGAATTAAGTTTATTACAGTATTTTAGATTCGTCTAATTGTGATATAGTATCTTGTAATGATCTGTAATGCTTTGTAATTACATGCTAATAAATTATTTTCATGTGCTTAATGTTATATGTTACATTTGCAAAGATTTCACTTATGTTACCAATCTTCTATTATGATATCTAATACTATCATGTATTTGATCAAGTGTATGTTACTTAACTAGTATTCATAGATATAAGTTATTATTGTAAATAATTTTATAATTAAGCAAATTACATATTCAATAATTTGTTTTAATTTTATCTTTAATTTAATATCAAAATATTATGATTTTATATTATTAAATTAATATTAAATATTTCAAATGTTATCAATGATTTTAAAATATGTTCATCTAAATGTGTTTATCTTAATGTTAAATTCTCATAATATATTGATAAGTCTAATTGAATGTAATAACATTACTAAATTGAATAGCTTCTTGAACAATATCTTTACTATGTTAATTTACTCCAAATGTGTAACATATAATTCTTAATGTATTAATTATTCTACATCGATTAAACTTTAAAGTAATTTCTATTTAAATATATAATAACTATAATTTATCTTACAATTGTTAATAATAATATACAATTATACATTTACAATTTTGTACATGATTAATCATGACATATGACATATAAATACTCATATGCTATGTAAATAATATCATGATACTTTAACAGTAACAATTGAATTATTACAGAATGATCAGTACATTGTAATTATGTCATAATTAATTAACATGAATATATAAGACTTGAATCTTAATATAATCATTGTAAGTTATTACAACTAGAATGCTGTCGAAAGCTAATTGGTACAATTAATATCATTAAATGAATTACTTTGATACAATAGTTACAGTTCAATGAATCGATTAATCTAATATCATGACAATAAGTAATTACGCAAATCTTAAATGTTATATAATCTAATAAAATTTGTAAATCTTAATGAAATCTTGTAATGTGACTAATGTAATGTAAATTTATAGATGACTAACTGAGTAAACTAGATTAAATACTTGAACATTAAAGTTAATAATCTTATTAATATCAATGAGTAGCCTCATAATCTAATTGCTTTATAAATTTGTTAACTCAGTTCTACATGAAGATGGATGAAATTATTAATACTTATAAATGCAAGTTATAAGCAATATTAATCAATGCTATTGTAATGAATAATTAAATATTAACTATATTAATAACGTTATGTAACAGTATGAAAGTATACATGAACGTCAAAAATAGTAACTGAATCAGTTAATGATATAACTATTTGATAACACGCATGAAATTCAATAATATTAAATGAAATCTAGAAATAGTGTCACTAACTTGTACGATAATTCTGAATCATTAACTGATAAAATTATACATGGAGTTTATATGAGTTGATACATGCATATGTACTTTAACTAATTCAATATCTAGAAATAATTAAAAATATATGATACATGTTACAGAATTACATCTAGAAATCTTAATAGAAATTTAAGAGATTAACTTAAGTTCAAAACGTTAAGAACTATTGACTAAATCAGGATGAACGTATAGACTGAATTATACTATAATCGTTATGACATTACCGTTAACAACAATACGTATAACATATTATGTATAGTAAATATTCATAATATCGCAGTAATTAGAGCATCATAGTAAAGTTTTAAAGTCAACGAATAATTATAATTGAAAACATATCTATAAATACTCAATAACAAAACATGATGTAATTAGCAATGTACACGTATGAAAGTGAATATCCATATTCTAACAATGTTCACATACACATTTATCAAGTAATATACATGGTAACCAATACATATATATTAGTAATAATGACATATTAATGATCATGAACTTCAATAACGTAATCAACATTCTAATACGTAATGATTCGTTTCACAATTAAGCTAGTACTCAACTTAACTTCAATTGCGTAAGAGACATACGGATGCAATCAGTATAATTGTACAGAAGAATACGAATATTCAACTATACCTGTAATCTGTTCATATTGAATAGTCAATAGTTACTGTAGCATCGTAGACACGAAAGACTACTTAATAGACAGTACATTAACTCTTAACAGTATTACATATTAACTAATTACAATCTGTAACACTAAATATCTTGTAATCAAGTTTATCAAATGAACTTGTCACATTACACAGCAATTTAGTAAAGTAGCAGATACCTTAATATTGTAACAATCATCTAACACATACAGTATCATCTTTCATTTTGTCATATGAATACTAATGTTTATGATAATCTTTATATTGAATGTACTTTTAATCAATCGCTATGACATGTTACTAATTTTTCAGTAAAAGCCATTCTTCACATTATTTAAATAGATTAAATATTTGCTAGTAATATCTAGAACTTAATTTAATGAAGAATAATTCTATTAGAACAGTATCTACGATCTTATTCGTATTACCATGTTGTAGACCATTTTGCATCACTGAGTACAGTCATTATTCGAATACGATTACTAGTATTCATTTATACATTTTCATTGTACTATACGTTAAACTATTTCAATGTATACATAGTCTAATGTTCAATTAGAGATACTTTGAATGTAGATACGTAATTCTTTGAGATATGACCATATAATCATGTCAATTATAATTCTAGAGATTAGATAAGAATAATCTATCTGATTAACATTACTTTTAAGTATCTAGTAACTATAAAATGTGCAATCGAATATATTGCACATTTTCGTAATAATGTAGTATGTCTAATCGTATATATAAACGTATAACATTGTATAATCACAAGTCGCTTAGAATTAATGTTTTAGATTTAGAACATTAGTATTAGATCAATAGTCTGTAATTTAAATTTTCACTTCCAATATATTTAGTAAACATGTCTAATGTATGATATTAGTATTACGATACTTTATAATTATAAAATTATACAGTAAATTGCATTAATAGTACAATGTTAGTAAGTAACAATTTTATAAATGCATATTTAATTACTTCATGATTAATAACATATAATTTATTAGATACTAATTAATTAGAAAGTATTATAGTATCATATTCTAAATTAATTCATATCATTAGAATCGATTAAATGTGCAATTGTCAATGAATAAAAGTGAAAGTTGATCAGTACATAGAATTCTACAGTTTTGCAAAAATTTGTAATATCTAAAATTCTATATTAGATATCATGTAAATAATTATACATGTTATCAACATACAGTAATATACCTAATCTCCATATTACAATGTTTGATACCATATTTTAGATTAATTCATAATTGAATCATCTGTAACAAATTAGAATTACTTGAGTATCGATTCAATGAGATTCGCTCTAATGACTATCTAATACAATTTGGACTAATAATTTTGACATAAGATAATGATTTTAGTTCATAATTCATTAAAAATCATGTAATCTTCGATCTTACAATTATACTACAAATAGACTAAGTATGACATATGTCGATTGACACATGTGTTCAGCCAATACGAATTGGATTGCTTACTCGAATGAATCTTCCGAAATATATTCATTCTATGTACTAAGGATGCTGTCATACAGATATTGATAGAGAACTAATCCTACAATTACATCAAAGAATTACATATCTGAGATTGACAAATGCTAATTCAACTAGTAATACTAGAACTTAGACTGAGTCAACATGTTTAGAATAAAAATGAATCAAGATCATTAACATCTTGAATAGTTACTTCAAAATTATGAAATCCTCATTATTGAAACTTCTTACTCAATTTCTAATCTGCACATTGTATTCAATAGAGGATGAACTTAGATAATGATTTACAATGGATAAATGAACTTATTAGATCTATCATATGAAATCAATTCTGGTAGACTCGAGTATGTTAAAGAATACAAGTTATCACAAATAGATCAGTGAAATACCAGTTAGAGACTGAATTCATTACAACTATTCAAAGATTTATTTGTAAACATTCAATATGACAAAAGACAATAAGTTGACAAAATAACTCAGAAATTAATCGCTATCTGAGATTACATACAGCATAAATAACAGTAATATATCAATCTTTTGACTAGTTCATCTGATAATTCACATCAATTGATATTACAATATGACTTAATAAGTTTATAACCAGTAATGAAAATAGACTGCATAAAACTAACTTTAATGAAATAGATCGAGAAAATACTTCTAAGAAATGCTAAATTTACTGAGAGATAAATTAGACTAAGTTATATAAACAGTGTATACAAACAAATTCGAATAATCAAGTGACGTAATTTGAATAGCATCTGAGATCGTACATACTAATGTTATTTCAAGTAATGTACTAAATTTATTCAAAAATATACTATGCAAAATTCATGCATGAATCGTTATTACAATCGAACAACTGATTTAGAAAAATATGAAATTGAAATTAGAAGCATGTACATATTATCATGTCAAGATTTAGACTACATGTAAACTAAGACTAATTTGACCATCGTTGATTAATAGCCATAGATTAAATTAACTGTAGCTATTATAACAGTAGATGTACAGATAATCTTAGCACATATATTCTAGTAATTCAGAAATACATAGGACAGTTATGCGACAACTGTACAATTGTAGATCAAGTTACAGATATTTACAAAATAGCTCATGTTGAAAATACAGTTTAATAAGTATTCAAAGACAATCGGAAAAGAGCAAACTACAACGTTATGACTTATGACATTACAGTTTCGAAATCAATGAAGACAACATAACGAAAATATCAGCTCAGTATAAGTACGAATAACGCCAATAGACATTTACAATGTCATGAAGCTAGATAAATCAATCATACACATCACATAAGTATAGCATCAAACATGCATTCGTAAGTAACTATTGTCTAAACAGGCATAGAACGTAAGTTACATTACGCACGTAAGATCGTCACCATTGTCAAACACACATGATCAGTAAGATCTGAAATGCTACACACTAGAATTAAAACGAATATGTAATCAGAACTAGCCAGTACTACAACCAAATTAAACAAGCTGATTTACTTGAACAATATCTTAATAGATCACTAAGCTATGAATTCTAATGTACTAATATACAAATCACCTATAACTAGTAATTAACAATTACAGATTAATACTACATCTTGATCAGAAAATTTGAATGATTTCTGACAGAATTACATAAGCTCAACATACAAGTCTGCTAAATATCTATATACTTACTACTGATAACAAGATCAGCATCTGATTCCAGGGTGATATCAGTTACATGACATGACTTCAACCATTCAACTATCTATAAAATGTGCACAATACCTTTACGACGTAGCACAAGTAATCACTATACTCACAAGTAAATCATACAGCTAATACCATACTTCAAACTGAACTTAAGTCTTGACACATGACATATAATATTCGCTAAGAAGATATACGCTAGACTAAGCAACGTTGATTCAAACCATACAATAAAGTATCTTACGCAAGATCCAGCATAATCGACTCTGATCAAACTAAACACAAATCACATCTGACTCGATTCAACATATAAAATACACTTGATCAAGTTAACAATACGAGATAAATCCAACGCTACATAATCTCAGACTTACATTGACTAACAAGCTAATCGTTCATACTTATTAGTATACCATTACATCTAATAGTATCCAAAGAAACTAGATTAGCAAAACTCTAACTTCAACATGTATCCGTTACTAATATGCGAATCTAGAACTATATTGGTAAAGCAAATGACGTGGACAGAAAGCTCAGAACTAAGACGAGCTTAAAATTGTCAGAAAACTAATGTCTGAATCATGAGTATGAAGTTAGTCAATTGTAAATTCATTCAGACTTCATAAGAATACGTAGGATACCAAATTCAGTAATCAATGTAATTCATCTAATGCATATATATTTAAGTTAATTATAAATACTGTAATTCTACAATACCAAAACATATCCACAAATCTACTACTAACGAATTTTGTAACAAAACATTGCATAGCATCGACATCATGTTAATTTTAATTAATCATATCACAACTGTCACATTGCTGCATTGTGTAATATTTCACAATGTAACTCAATTACAGTACTACTTATCGTTCTAAGCTCATATAGGATAACTTAGTATCAAATTTTAGCATATTGACAGAAGTCTAAATTAGATCAATACTTCAGTGTAAAACTTAAATATACATATCAATAACTTTAGTCTATGTAAGTGATGCAATTTTGGTATCAGAAGTTCAGTTTATGTGTCTGGTCTAAGTATTTTGTGCTTGTTATGTATCTAGTATACGTAGTTATGTTCTTCGTATTAAGTCTAAATATTCTAGTCATACAGTACAATCTAGTACTATGCTTCTCAAGGACGTGTATGTACTACTGTTTCAATTCAATGACTTAATAGTCTGTACATATCTTCAGTCAATTTAATCATAAGCTTCTATCTATGACTCGTAAAGATTACTATGAGTGACAGATTGTACGGAACTAATAGTATGTTCTCTAAAATAATGCTATAATATGACTAAATTAATGTAGTCAATTAATCATTAATAATACGTTGAGAATATATACCAATATGACGTAACAATCACATTCTGCAAACTAGAGTACATGCTGATACAGTTAATTATCTATGCTGATTATCAGTACAATTCAATATCTAGCATGTACTAATCAGAACCAGTCTTAGTATTTCGTAGATCAACTTAACAATTACAGTTGTTTGTATCAATCGGTACTTGATCAGCTCGTTGTGACATATCCATAAACTTTCAATCAAGTTAACATGCTAACAATTTTAAATCCACATTCAAAATTATATACGATATCTAAAAATGAAGAGATTTGACTAGCATCATCATGAACATTTTGCACTGACAGTATTAGATCAAGACATTACACTTTAATCAACCATATTATAACCAAACGCAGCTAGACACTAATCAGGACGTCAATTTCTCACAATATTCTCATACATATTTAATCTGTCTACGTCCCAGACTCTAAAATCTCTATAGACATATCATCGATCTGCATAACCTGTCTGATAACATTAGATCAATTTACGACTTAGAACAAGTCACCTTGAAAACTGTATCCAACAATGTAAAAATATGAAGCACGCACTTGTTATATAACTGGCGATTACATAATATGTCTCAAGGACATGCGATATTGCCAGATTAACAAGAGAGAGAACATGTTAAATGACATCTTGAAACTACTAAAATTGAACAAAAACTTCTTGTTTCCACGAACTGATTCTAGATTTAGATTTTAAGAATTGTAATACGATACCAATAAATTTTCATCTTGAGGGGATTGACTCAATTAGTCAATACAAGAACCATTTAACCTTGACTTACTTTAGCATAGCAACAACCTGTCATGTTTCCACCGACTGATTCTATGTTTTGATTTCTAAGAATTGCAATATGATACCTCTGGAGGTGAATAAACTTTGATCTTGAAAATTGATTTCTAATAATTGTAACATGATACCAACAAATTTTGACCTTGAAGCATACAAGAATCGGTCCGATATGGCTACGTGACTGATTTGCTTACCTTTATAAAAATAAGTAGTAATCTGTAGTGTTTAGAGTATTGCTAGATCCACGAAAACCACTTTTGTATTCAAAGAATCAAAACTCCATAAAATGGATGCGACCAAAAATGGTAAAAGCGTCACGAAAGTTTAGGATGCAACTGGTCTTAGACATCAAACATTGTCTTCGACCAATTTACAACCTTACCATTCATAACACTTAGCATGCTATAGTTACGATACCTGATAATTGTATTCCTTTGTAGCATATGGTACTCACCTACTATCTACAAAAGATTCACTGACTAAATTGTTTTGCTAATTTCGGTATTTTTTGAGGTGTATTGTTTTAACAATCAGCAGTATAGTCCAGGATCCATGATAACTTTAAAAACCCTTTAAGACGACCCATTTTATCCATAATATTCTTAATAGAGAGGTTATTTATGTATCAATACTGAAATCGCTATACTCACTAGTAATTCTATGGGATACGCTGATATACCTTGCCCGAAGCAACATTTCAGACATTACCGTAATTGCATAATAGTACTTGTAAATTACACCAACTTTTAGTTTATTGCCAATTATTTCACATTTGCTGTATGACAGATCATTTAAAAAACGAAGTTCATAAGTTCAAACCAAGAGAACATGGTAAATCCCAAAAAAAGTTTTACAGTTAACTTCACCAACGAATGAAAAGTAAAAATCTACTTTTTGTTAACGAGAAGAAAAATTCAGAAAGCTGGGTTTCAACGAATCACTATATTTGTACCGTTACACTCAAAATAACCAGGATTTTTGCTGTATCACTAGATAATTCTACTGAGTAAAGTTAGAGTAAAAAACGTTTCCGCATTCCAAGCTAAAACTAGAAAAGAGTATCAATTATAAAATTGAATAACTTTCTCTTTCTTTTCTTGGCTATTGAGCATGATGTAAAGGTATGTCTATATGCAAGCCTAGTTCTTCGGTCGCAAGGTCAATAGGTTTCCAGAACATCAATAAGTTTTCAGCGCTTTTTCGTTGGTACTCCAATGTGAAGATTTGCTTTCGTGATGAAATTTGCTGCGTCGTTCATTTCGTGACTATTATGTACACTTAAATGTAATTAACCAGAAATGTATCCATTCAAACTGTAGCTAAATGGAATTGACCAAAATAATGCTGCTTTATCCACGAACAAAGCCCGACGAAAACCAAATGTTTAAATGTATTTTTACTAAAACGTGGATCTAAACGTGATTCTCCTAGTGCTCGGTCGTATAAAAGAATTAGTGTACCCTAGGCCAGTTCAAACTGGAGAGGAATTGCTAAACCGTGTTCACAATGCGTCCAATAGTATGTGTCCACACGAAATTCGGCGACCTATTTCGCAAGGAGTATATGATAGAGTTATAAAATCCTTAAATCAAATTGGCGGTCATGTGGAACATTTGTAATGATTCAGATTATCTTTTTTATCACTTTTCTTCTAGTTATGTTCAAATAATTGTTTTATGTTTTTCATTGGTTATTATGCTCTCAATTTTGTTATCTTCTTGTTTTATTTGATTGTTTTAATAAAATAGAATTTGTGTAGTTTGAATTAAGTTCATTTTATTTTTGAAAAACATTTCAGTTTCTGTCAAAAATCACATTAAAGTAGAAAATATTAATTAACAAGAAAATTGTCGATAATAGGTATAGGTAATGTTATAGCCAAACGATGCATAACTAAATGCTGCATCTATTCATCCAATAATATACAGGATGTCACGTTTGAATTAACAAAGTTTTTCAACTTTGAAAATTGTTTAATAGTTCATCAAATTTTGAACACCATGTATGCAATAAATCAATTGTCAATGAGTATTTCCAAAGTATAGTTCTTATGCTTCTGTCTACTCCAGAAGCACTTTCCATCAGTCAAAAATAAGTAAGACAAGCAGTGTTCAAAATAGGGTTACATCTTTCAAAATTTTTGAAAAAATCAAGATATCTAAGAAACAGTTGAAAAAAGGTATAGGAAACCCTTATAAGACTTATCCTAAAATTTTGTCAAGATTCCAAAAATAAAGTAATATACAGAGTGTTCCATTTAAAATAAGGAAGTTAGTGGCGACTTCCGGTATAACCGAAAGTAACATGACCTTGAAAATATTTTAGAATGAAAGAGAATCTTAAATAACCCTTAAGTCCAAAAATTCAGATTTCTAAATTGTTTCTAATCACATAAACTTCTAACGAACGCTGGAAAACCCTGTATATATGTTACCGAATAGAATTTACATTAGCACGAAATTTTGCGCTAACATTGACATGATTCAATATCACGCTGCATAAAAAAGTTATATCTGGTATAAACATAAAGGTTGCAACACTGCTACTGCGTACGACCATATAACCAGGACTACAAAATTAATTATCTACAAATTGGAGGTTATACATGAGCTCCTTAAGGGCGTGGCACATAAATCTAATTTTAACAAAAATTATTATTGATCGTTCAGTGTGCTTAAAATCTTAAACAATGGTTTAATTATCATATAGTAGTTCTACATGACAGAAACTGTGTTGAAAATTAGCTGAAGTCGGGTATCAAACTACCACCGCACTTATACTACAGGTATTACGTTTAACCAATACTCGTTGACAGAATTAATATAAATGTATTTAATTTCGTTGTAGGCAATCGTAACTTGCTGAAGGCAATTTAGGTACGAGTTTCATTCTTGGGTAAAAGGTTTGTCAAATACTTGCTAACCGAATTAAGGTAAATATAATTAATTTCGTTGTAGGTGATGGTAATCTGCTGAAGGCAATTTACACATGCGATAAAGGGAAGAGCTGACCTGTGTTTACGTAGACTTATGTGTTATTCAGCGTGGACAGGATTTCATCAGCTTCAATACAAATGTAACTTCGACGATCACGCAATCTCAACTACGTAAGTTACAGTTGGCTACAGTACACTAGCAGCACAATCCAAATAATAAGCCGAAGAGATATACAACGGATAATCTTGTTACATCAATAAAGACAAAACCAGACGTAAACATGAACTTGAAGTAAATATGGTGACGTAATTGTATGTTAACGTAATGGCATGGAACCCTAGTTGCTAAAACGAATATAAAACATTACAACGGTGTTTACTCAGTGATAATATGTTACCTCTAAGTTCGAATGAGAGCGTTAGTGTAAATGTTTTAATCAATTTGTTAAATCTATTTCTTCGAAGAAGTATTGTGAAATTCTTTTGTGTTATACACCTGAAAGAGAAGTTCTAATTACAACGAGGTTCACAAGATCTGCTACGGCTTACCTAAATGTGTGAATGGAGTGAATTATTTCTATTTAATCCACCTTTAATAGCGATTATATCACTTCTATACAACAAAGCGATACTATATTGTGAAAATTTTCCAAAAAATGATGCTTAACATCTACGAAATAGAAACAGGAAAATTTTCTAGAAATTTCCAACGCCTCAAGAAACAATTTTACAACTTGAAAAATATTCTTATCAAATCAATGTTGCCAAAATAACTTTTTATCTATTTAGTCAGAATAAACCGTTATTTATACAGTGTATTTATTTAGAAATAGCAAAATAACAGATCCCTTTTCAGAGTTAAGTATACCAATCACCAGAAATACGTACATCTCAGAGATGGCGCTTCAGGTATTAATTGAAATTAGTTTTTAATACGTTAAACTACCGGAACTAAAAACAAGTAAACTTTAGAAATACAAAGGTGAATATGAGAGAGAAATAATTTTTGTATAATGTAGAAACGTACACGTCAATAAAAGAAAATCATATGTGAAGTAGAAATTAGCTACAGTATAGGAATGATTTATATCATTTAATCCGTCATGCTCATTAGTAACTGCTGTAAATACAGAAATTTTAAGTCATTATAGTGAAGAAAGTAGGTACTAGTAAGCTTAAAGCACATTACTAAATGTTTAAGTCACAGATACTTATTTAAGGTAGCTTTTAGAAACAGTAACCAGATAAATTGCTGCAATCGATCCTATATCGATTTTCGCTCGTTACAATTTTAGGAAATGTTATTTTGGGTTATTAAGAGATAATATCCATGATCAAAAAAAAACTTATATTTTCAAACAATCAAGAAACAGTATGTAGGACAGTGGGAATTTGTACAACTATTCAGTATGCTACGTCTACTTCTAAAAAAAAACTTCAATTGTTGGTATGATATTGCATAAAACATTTCACATGTAACCATTTATCGCATTTTGACACCTTGTTTTGGCCCTGTCATGGCAAAAAGCCCATCTTGTCTGTTTTTCTTGAGAAATTACGAAGTGGTCCATGCGATCGTATCTTATCTCAGTTCCATTTTTTGCAGATGAATGGCCAGTGGCCGATGTTTGTTTTTAATTTTGAGTTAAAAGAAAAAGAAAATAAGCAATACTTCTTCGAAATTCCGGTTGATCGAGTTCTCCTTGATGTCGGTGGAACTGTCAAGCACTATGTACGCTCATGTCGACACAGTGTGCAATAAGTGGAAAGTACCATCTCTTTCCGAGAATCGAAGTTCTATCTAAACTAACATTCTGGTCGCATCTGTCCACACCACCTTAACAATGTGAGGCTCCGGCACCTATTTAGAATATCTTTGCTATGACATTTTTGATAACTTGAAACAACATGCTGGACTTTGGATTCTTTTCCTTTCTTTCTCAGGATATCCCTTCACATAATCAATAGTATTTACTCCTTCTGCATTAAAGCATAGAGTTACAACATTGTTATCACGCCATTTCACCAGAATGAGTGACAGGTCTGCAACCCTTTTGTAGATATAGAAGCCACGTTTCTTTCTTTTTTCATTAGTATAGAATCCATTAAAAGAGATCTTTGAACTCCATTTTTATGTAATATCCTTGTAACATTAACGTTTTTTTCTGGCAAGAGTTCAAATAAGGGCAATGTGAAGAAGTTATCAAAAAAGATGTGGATCTGCTGATCTGGCGATTTATTCCTCAGTAAATCGGTATATTCTAAAACCACAGCTGATCCTACTCCGTATTCTTTGTATTTGTCACTTATATTTGCTGAGGCACCTTGATATGGCTCAAACCAATTCACGTATCCCAAACGTGTTGGTCCAAACCAAAATTTGTAGCCATACGGCATTGGTTTCCCAGATATGTATTACTTGCACCCATCACGCCCAAAATAGGGTATCATGGCTGCATCAACGGATTGTATCCATTGGAATACACTCTTTTCTAAAAACTTTTCATTGAGATGCTGGAAGAGAAACCTGACTTTTACAAACTTATCAGATACCTCTAAATTTGTATTGTCAACCAGGTGCACATTTGAAACGATATATTAAAATTTATATCTGGAAATGACTTCTGATACCAGGAAATTTTGACTATCTCTATTGAACTCCCAATACATATGATGTCGTGGTACTTAAACATACCCACCAAGAAGGAGCAGACCCAGAAAGCACTGTATTTCGTATATGTCAATTGTGGAAGTACGATTTTTTTGTTCCATATGTCGATTTGTTTCTTGTATAATTAATTCTAACAATACATTGTCAAAAAAATATGAAAAAAGTGCTAAGCGGCTTTCTAACGGTTCAGTACCTTTTTCGTTATTATAGGAGGTAACAGAATTTATAACTAAATCTGCTTTTACCTAGTTATATATTTTGTCCTTTTTATAGCATCCTTCGCTTTAGAGCTATTCTTCGTGTTTGTGGAATTAGCTTTTCTTAGTTCAGACAAAGGAATTTCATCCTCGGAAGAAAAGTCTTCTTCATTTTTGTAAAAAATTCGGTTCTACAGGGACCTGAAGTTAAGCACCTGGTTACTTGTGTATACTAATAACATCTTCACTTCCTGAATCTTCATCAGTCACGTCTACAGCACTATTCGTGGAGGGGAAATTGTGATGGAAGTTTTTTTTTCACAAGTTCTTCTTTGGCTTCAAACATAGCAAAAGATTCACGGGAAAAAAATTCTAAAGAAATTACTGTTTATAGATACCCAAGGGCTCACTGTACTATTTTTAATACAACCAAAGTCAAGGCAAGGAATTGTAAGCCCCTTTGCCTACAATAATTAAAATTGTTTATCTTAATTTGCCTTCAACTAGCTGATTCGTGTCTGTTTCAACCAGACGGGGGTGGTTCGTAAATACTGAGTATTCAGGCTTAACACTGTTCACCTTGAATAATTAGAGTAAAACAGTTTAAACGTATATTCTCCTATAACGGACAAAAAACTAAATAACTTATTACCAAAAATATCTCAACTTAGCGTAAATTAAAATCCTAATGAACTGGGGTTCCAGGTGCGTGGCTTCCTGGATGGCTAAGTCCCTGTCACTCCGTCCCGGTACGTTTCTGTGGACATATAAGTTAAGGTTATTTGACTGTAGCCGGATTATGAACGAATTAGGGCGAAAATAGACCCTTTAAAATTATTTGGGAGAATTCTATTACGGTCCCGACTAACGGAAGCTGGAATAGGGCGTCATTAGAACACATTATTGTTCTTAGATGAAGTATTAAGTCAATGACCGGCGTGCGTTCACATATAGGCCATGGAAGAAAATCGATATTACTAACGTCACTGCGCAGGTCGTATTCATGTGGTATGACTTCGGTGTTTAGTATCAAGGTAAACGTTGCTTTGAATGTATTACTCCACAGGATTTATTGTACGTGTTTTAACTACCAATTAGTCTCGCGGGATTATTTTATTTACCACTATTAGTTATTAATACTCTCAACAATTAGAATTAATGACTTAGTAGCGTTTTTATTTTATTCTTCGGTTAAAAGATACTTTTAGATCTATGGTACAAAAGTGAATGCACCGCATTTCTTAATTAAGCACGTCTTAATTTTACTACGTTCAAGGCAGGAAGGTTACGAAGGTTCTTTCGTATTCGTTTAATTATTATAGTTTGAATTTAATATCACTTGCATTTCGTTCAATTTAACCAAACGTACACGCGTTGTTTTTATTCCCTATATTGAATATTTTACGCGTCTAGCTGTTAATCCAAAAACTTTACCTATTCGTACACAAGTTAGTTTTAATAATTGCGGGAAGTACAAGTAAAGGGGTTTTGTGATTTGAAGGCGTTTTATATTTACTAACTTGAGTGTTTACTTACTAACTGGGTAAACTCATGACTATAAGTTTAAACAATTATGCAAATTGTTTCAAATGGACTAATGGTTTATTACGTATTCACTTATTTCCGTTCTTAGTAAGAGCTAAGTTTAATCGTTTTATACAAAGTCTCGTCGGTCGGGGACGTTGTCACAGCAGCGGATGTGTTTTAACAAGCGCTTCTTAGGCAGGTCGCGGGAACGGCTTCTCAGATAAACGATCGCGTCTGTGAGTATCTCTAGGTCTCTCTTTCTGGTCAGGTGTGCTAGATGTGGTTAGAGTAATGTTGTGTGCTGTGTGTAAATGAGAATACAGTCCACAGTCTGGGACTAACCCGAGTGGTGCTATTGCACTGCGTTTTCCGGGGTGTGATAGAAATAGAGCGAGGACCATTCTTGTCACATGAGTAATCAAAAGATGAATCCAGGGCGTTAAGACCGTCTCCACGTTCGACTAGGTGTAGGTATGTGTGGAAGGTGACTCCAGGCTCTACAGCCTGTCGCTTTCGGTCTTTACACTCCGTTGACTATCTAGGTGTCTGATATAAGGTGTTTGTACTCAACTCACATACTTTCAATCTCGGAATACGGCGGCAGGCAGATAATTACCAGAAGCTGGTGGTCAGGCGGCTTAGTAGCGCGACGGTTTCAGGATAATCGTAAGCGGTGATCAGCAGGCAGCGTACACGACGGTTCAGGCTAAGCGCGCGTGAACTATATCGGGATCTTCCTTTTGGGTATCGTGTTGTGGTTTTTAAAGAGAATTCGCGAGGGCGGATACAGCTTCTGTTTGATGGGGATTTGGTAAAAACATTCGATGTTTTTTTTAAATCTACGTCGGAGGGGATTAAAATAATTATTTGTGGTGCAATATCGCGCACTATTTTGCAATTTGTTTTAATATTATGAAACTTTACGTAACTGGATTACTTCAAGGTAATTAACAAATAATTAGTATGAAAAATTTTGGTAAAGGCTGCTGGGTCTTTACAGAATGGCCCTCAAATAAAAGACTTGCGAAATTTTTAAAATATAATCTTTAAATTAATTAATTTAATTAATTGAGAGAAAGTATGTGTAAATCACTTACCTTGCAAATCTAATTTCATATTCTGCCATTTTCGAAAATTACATAAAGTTAAAAATTAACTACAAGGGCTCAAACAAATATAACGCAGTTTTCTGCATGTAACAACCACTGCATATAAGTACCAACTGACTTTCAACTATTAAACCCACTCTTGACGCACAAGTTTCAGCAAGTTATACATGTTAGTTGTGTACCATTTGTAGTACAGTGGGCATATCTGGGTTAATATGCGCACGAAATAGTGATTAAAGTTCTTACGTACTTGAAATATAGCCGACACCATTAGGATCAGTTTCCCATTACTTTAGCACTACTTTTATGGTACTTGTAGCACCTTACATTTTGCAATTTTGTACTCTGCGATGAATTTTCTTATCAAACCATTGTTAATTCAATAAGAGACTTGATCTTCGTATGCGCTACTTAACCCTTTACCGCATGGTGTGCCATATATGGCACAAACTGGAAAATTGTCAGATTTTCTTATAAAAATTGTATATATTCCGTTATTGCATGATAGATCATAAATAGAACATACCTAGCTACGCTTAGAAACCGCAAACGCTGCATCCCCTCCTAACCTACGACTAGTCTACCGTTACTCTTTGTTGTGTAGTTTCGAAACACGTGCTCCGCAAACTCGTTGGTTTTGAATTTGTCTATTTTGTATAATACAGTTGATTTTTATCAAGAAAAAATTATCAGTACATTGGTTGATACTTCTAGAGTACTTCTAGGTAAGTAAAAGATTTTTGCAAATATTTTAGTAGAAAATAAATGTCAAAAACGGTCTGTGCCATATATGGCACATGATGCAATTACGGAAAGTACATACATCTTATATTTTTTCAGAATGGATCCGAAGCTTTTTTATGGCACAATAAAACATGTAAATATACCTGATGTGGAAAGCGAAGATTCGGATTTATCTGAGGATGAGATGGTTGATATCACGGTAGGCTAGGGAAGTGACGTCGTGGAGAGAGAAGGAAGTGATTTCGAGGATATTTCTGATGAAATGGTAGATTACGCTTCTGAAGATGATGATGAAGATAACATGCCACTTTCAGAAAGATTACGATTATTGAAGAACAAAAAAATCTCTAAACAAAAACGGTATAATTGGATAGAGGATACATTAACTTATAATGAAGATGAAATCAAATTTACTGGTACTGAAAGCTTGCCCCAAGCGATTATAGATTTACAAACCCCTATAGAATTTTTAAAGTTCCTATTTCCGAAAGATCCCATAGAATTTATTACACAACAAAGTAATTTGTATTCTACGCAGAAACGTCCAAACAAACCTGCAAATTTGGAAGAATATGAAATAGAACAAACAGTTCATGGGAATCTGCCTGTATACGTCTTTGATAAAATTACCGGCAGCCAGACTTTATTGGAATAATCAACTTGGTCATCCTGTCGTAGCTAACGTAATGAGCTGCAATAGATTTGAGGAGATAAATAGATTCCTCCATTTCAACGACAATACAAGTGCAGTTCCTAACAACCAACCTGGTGACAAGCTATTTAAGATAAGACCATTTTTGTCAAAAATTCGGGAGCGGTTATTGCTTGTTCCAAAAGAGGAGCACTTAGCGGTAGATGAGCAAATAATACCAACAAAAGCACGTGTGAGCATTAAGCAATATAATCCAAAAAAACCGCATAAATGGGGATATAAGAACTTTGTTCTTAGCAGAATTTCAGGATTCTGCAACGATTTTGATATATTTTCTGGAGCTCAGAGTAATGTTGTGCCACCCAATACACCAAATTGTGGTGTCAGTAGTAACGTAGTTATACGATTGGTAGATAGTGTACCCAAGAATAAAAATTACAAGGTGTTTTGTGATAACTGGTTTAATTCAGTTCAATTAATGATGTATCTGACTCAACATGGCATTCTTGCATTAGGAACCGTAAGAGCAAACCGGTTGGCTGCACATTACCAAAGGAAAAGGATATGAAAAGAACAGGGCGAGGCACGATGAGCGAAAAAGTTACTATCGTAGATGGCATAAAACTATCTGTTGTATCCTGGTACGACAATAAGGTATGTCTAAGGTATGACTATGTCTTCATATGTCGGATGCCAACCAGTTGGCGAGAAAAAACGATTTTTCAAAGCAGAAAATACCCATAGAATGATTCAGTGTCCACGAAGTGTTTTTGTCTACAACAGTTACATGGGCGGAGTGGATATTCTTGATTCTATGTTAGGTTTCTATCGTATTCGCATTAGATCTAAAAAATGGTATCTGCGAGTTTTTTTCCATTTTCTGGATTTATGCACTGCAAACAGTTGGTTGTTATACCGAAGAGCGGGAAAGGAGACAATGCCCCTTTTGGATTTCAAACTTGCAATAGCAGATACACTATGCTCTGTGCGAAAACTCGCCAAGAAATCTGCCGGAAGACCATCAAACAATGATATACAACAAGCTTTCGAGCGAAAGAGAAAAAGAGGACCTACCAAAGAAATTCCACAGCAATGTGTTCGTCGAGATGGTATGGATCACTTACCCGAATGGCGTGAAGATGTAAGATCAAGATGCAAACTCCCAGAGTGTTCATTTAAAACATATACTTTGTGCTATAAATGTCAAATTCCGCTATGTTTTAATAAAGATCGCAATTGTTTTATGCGATTTCACACCGAGTGATACTATCCGTAAGTGCATGATGTGCCATATATGGCACGACCCTGTTTTTTCTGAAAAATAAATGAAAAATTTAATCAATATTTTTTTAATTATTTTTTATGGTAATGTAATAACCTTTAACACGTTTGTGAATTTTTTCGACGAGAAATAAAAATTCATGCAGTAAAGGGTTAAGTAGACAACACATCACGATTACTTTTGACAGGACCAAATGACTTCTCGCCATTTTTACAAATGGGAAAACCATTACAGAAATAAAATATCATGACCTACTGTAATGCAAAATAAGAAGGATCAGAGTATAAATCAGGACTTAATTTCTTTGTACACCAATTCCTTACGTTCCTTAACGAAATTGGAGACGCACGTAAAGAATAGACATCAAGTTCAAATTGACCAATAATGTTTTGTTGCTCATAGTAGTAAAAATTCACAACTAAAATAAAACGAAATTGTTTCAAGTGCATGAACTAATCAAGTGAACCGTAAGTTAAGCAATTTGATATAAAGTTTAATATTTCTAACTTTTCATTTATTACATTGAGTACCTTCGTTTTTCAAGTTTATTCAAGTATAAAAAGGCAAATAAGATGTACTGGTATTCCAGTAAATTATGAAGTGAGACGTACAATTTAATACCTTCTCTTATAATTGAAATTGATAAAAGGTGTAACAAAAGTAATGATACTAAATTGGGTTATAAAATTCTCTCACCTGTAATCCTTAATGTATTTATAAAGAAACAGAAATTCAATAACCTTTTCGCTTGGATAACTTTTAGAGATCACAGAGCTAACCTTTTTCTCCAATAGCAAGTTTCAAGACAAAATATTTCAGTAGTGGTGTTTTTTCAGCACCACTTACGATATTGATTATTATCAAGGTTAGTAACCTACACGACAGTAGATTTTTAATTATGCTTGCTTACGCTTTATTTGATACCCGTTAAAATTGAGAAAAACAAGAGTTCTTTTAAAATCATAAGTACTCGTGCCGTTTTCTCTGTTAGGTAGATTTATATGGTAGTCGAGTTCATTGGGGTAGAACTGATCACCACCCGCTGAAAGGGATTTCGAGCACATCAGGAATGATCATTTAACACCGAACAGGAATGCTTTGTCACGGTTCTATTTCACAATACGATAAAAAATAAAAAAACAGAAAAATAAACCTAAATCTGTGACTAGACATGGAGTGAGCTTCATTGCAATGAAAAATATGAAAAAGCACGACTTAACCTTGCCGTATCCCAAGAGGTATAACCACATTATTAATTTTGTGAAAGTTCAGAAAAAACAGTTATACACAAGTGTTAATTAAAAACGTGAGTTGCTTTTGCCATTTTCAGTCATCTGTCAACTGTAATAATCTTGAGTTAGAGTGCAATCGGTAACGAATGAGCAGCTTGGAAAACTTTTTTATATCAAGCTGGCGGTAATTACTGGGGTCGAAATAGAGGAAAATAATGGATGCCGATCAAAATTAAAATTTTTTAATCACGTTGAAATATATTTTACTTTCGGTAAAACGGAAAATCTAATCAATAAGATTAGATGGTTTGAATGTGTAGGTATCATTAGATAGTTCGCGTGCTTTAACTCAATAAAGAACATAAACATTTATTTGAAACATCAATTTTAGAATATAAAAAGTTTGAATAATAGAGATCAAATGTAATTAACCTCTTTGAGAATACACATATTATATCTTATACAATTTAGTTTAGAAAAGTTTGTGTATTAGTACATCATTCCATTTTAAGGGTTTGTACATACTCAATTAAAAATAACTGAATACAGTTCAAATTGGGCTAATGGTTTATTTTTTTATTACTTAAGGTGGCAACGTTATAAATGAGATATCGTCGGTCTAAGATGCAAATGGCCTAAGTCCAATTTTCGTGAAAATGTGTTTTTGATGACATCTCTCGACTGTTATTCATACGTACATCCTGCTAGTTTCTTAAGTCCATATAAAATGTTTTCGTACCAGAAATGCTTTAAGCGCAATTTGCCAAAGTTCATCGTGTTTAAATCAAGGTACGAATTTTGACGAACTCCGACTTACAATTGAGAATTGCTGCTAAAAGAAACGTGGTAAGAAACGCGGTGTTACATTTTGTGGTTTTTTGGAGGAATTTGTGGACAAAAATGTAAGTAAATATTTTCTACGTATTAATTGACATGTTGTTAAGTTAATGATACATAAATTTTATTAATTTGTTGAAAGCTATAAACAAAATAAAGCCATTTTACATAGGTGTGGCCAATTTCTCTTTCAAATTATTGTTTCTATGTGAAGGTCTTAGTCAATTTACTTACAAAAATAGTAGTTAAGAACATTAACGTTCAGTACAATTTTGACACTCAAGTGATTTTTCTAAAAAGTTACTTCCTGGTTTACACAATAGAATTATAAATAAATAATATAGATGAGAAAAAAAATTAAACATAAATAAGAATTAACATTGTTTCAAATCCCTTTCGAGTTTCCGCAACAAATAATAACAAAAAAAATAAATCACAGGTTGTTAACATTATATAACTTCTTATTTAAGGTTAATCTGTATCGTCAGAAGGAATTATCGAATTTTTAGCGGGTGATTAGTATATTTCTAACATCGCATTTTAAAATTATTATTTCTTGTAACTTAATTAAAGGGATTGATGTTTTGGTTTTTTAAGTTTTGTGTATTAACTAATCACTCTATTTTATTTTTAGAATGAATTACCGTTGCTGAACTTTGAAAATAATGCATATCGCAACCCTACTAAATTCTACGAGCCAAGCAGACAATAGTTCGTTAGTACCTGTTGTTGACATTGACTAAGATCAAGAAGGTACGCTTCATAAAGAGCTGGATTTTGAAACCTTCCAAATAGTGATGGTCAATTACTTGAAATGTTGACAAAAAACTTTTAGAACTACAAGGAAGTTTAGAGAATGTTGATGCATTTCCAAGTTGCTGCAAAGAAGTACCAACCAATACTGATGTCTCCTTTTGCTTGACTTAAAGTAATTTGTCTAAAATACAGTTACATTTTCAAAATGATCCAGAAACACCTGACACTGATGTAGAAGAAGACAACTCTAAAAATCAGACTTACATTCAAACTGAAATTGAATCCGGTTCATCCTCCGACCATGCCAATGAAATGCCCCAACACTGCAAGCTGCAGTAAATAATCCTAATCTTCCAGAAGTTGAAAGTAGAAATTAGATCAGTGGGATTATAAAGTTATTAAAAAACCCAAAGTTATGAAAGACAGCAGCTGCGAATATAATGACAGGACTGGAACAAACTTTTGAAGACTTTCATCGTCTGAAAAGCAACTGTATGTCACAACTTTGATTGAAGAGAACCCAGTTATAAGGGCCAGAAACAGAAAAGTCGAAAATCAGCCAAGGAGAAAATTCACATATTCGTATTACCTGGAGACATCTAAATGCAGGATAAGAGTTTGTAAGAAGACAGTTTGTCATACCTTTGGTACTTCAGAAAGAACCATTGGGAACTGGTTTCATGCGAAATCTAAAAATCTTGCACTTACCAATGATGACAGGGTAAAGATTGTGAACCCACGACAAGCAAAAATATACCAAGACAAGGAAAAATTATAGGCGTTTTTAAAGGTTTGCCAAAACTAGAGTCTCACTACTGCCGCAAATCAATCAGCAAATTATACTTGGAGCCAGTTTGGACTTCAAAATTGGGACACTACAGGCTCTACGGAAATAACGGGTGTGCTAGAAATAATTTACAACCTATGTCTAGTGCTTCATTTGCGAATATGATGGACGATGAGAATATGGCGCTCTTTTCTCCAAAAAAGATTAATGTGACAAATGTGTTGCCCATAAAACGTTTCCTTGCTTTATTACAAAACACAGTTGATAGTCTATAATTTCACAATCTTTAACCTCAAGACAATAGACGGGTAATGTTATCTATGGCATGAGGGTCTTACAGTCAACACATTTGTTTCAACACTGCACAGTTTTTTCCGCAACCATGTATATGCAGGAGTAAATAAGGCAATTCTGTATAGCGACGGTAGTACTGCTCAAAACGGGAAAACAATATTTTAAAATGCCCTTTTAAAACTATCTCAATTGCAAATCACATTTAACAAAAATACCTGGAGAAAGGGCGCACACAAATGGAATGCGATTCAATGAATTACGCAATTGAGAGGAAACTCAAAAAAAAACTATTAATGCCCCAGCAGACTACATTGAGGTTTATGAGTCAGCACGTTTACATCCAAGGCCATACGTAGCAGAATACCTGGAATATAATTATTTTAAGAACATTAACACCTTGAAAGTCATTAATTCCATAAGGCCTGGAAGATGTTCGAATGACTCATCCGTAATTGATATCAGGAGACTTAGGTACAACGCCGGTGGTTCGATAATGTTCAAACTTCGTCATTCCGAGGAATGGTCGCCAGTAGCATGTCTGCGAAATAGAAAAGTTGCAATTTCAAACGATAAATAGCCTAAACTCTACAAAAGCCCTATACCAATCACGAAGCAAAAATAACAGCACCAGACGAATATAAAAATGTCAAAAAAACTACCGCAGGTGTGTCTGTGTTTGTGTCTGTGTCTGCGTCTGCGTCTGCGTCTGCGTCTGCGTCTGCGTCTGCGTCTGCGTCTGCGTCTACGTCTGCGTCTATCTGTGTCTGTGTCTGTGTCTGTGTCTGTGTCTGTGTCTGCGTCTGCGTCTGCGTCTGCGTCTGCGTCTGCGTCTGCGTCTGCGTCTGCGTCTGCGTCTGCGTCTGCGTCTGCGTCTGCGTCTGCGTCTGCGTCTGCGTCTGCGTCTGCGTCTGCGTCTGCGTCTGCGTCTGAGTCTACGTCTGCGTCTGCGTCTGCGTCTGCGTCTGCGTCTGCGTCTGCGTCTGCGTCTGTGTCTGTGTCTGTGTCTGTGTCTGTGTCTGTGTCTGTGTCTGTGTCTGTGTCTGTGTCTGTGTTGTGTGTGTGTGTGTGTGTGTGTGTGTGTGTGTGTGTGTGTGTGTGTGTCTGTGTCTGTGTCTGTATCTGTGTCTGTGTCTGTGTCTGTGTCTCTGTCTGTGTCTGTGTATGTGTCTGTGTCTGTGTCTGTGTCTGTGTCTGTGTCTGTGTCTGTGTCTGTGTCTGTGTCTGTGTCTGTGTCTGTGTCTGTGTCTGTGTCTGTGTCTGTGTCTGTCTGTGTCTGTGTCTCGTGTCTGTGTCTGTGTCTGTGTCTGTGTCTGTATCTGTGTCTGTGTCTGAGTCTGTGTCTGTGCCTGTATCTGTCTCCATAGCCGTGCCCGTGTTCGTGTCCGTGTCAGTGTCCGTGTCCGTGGCCGTGTCCGTCTCCGTGTCCGTATACATGCCCGTCTCCGTATTCGTGTCCGTGTCCGTGTCCGTTTCCGTGTCCGTATCCGTGTCCGTGACCGTGTAAGCGTCTGTGTCTGTATCTGTGCCTCTGCCTGCGCCTGTGCTGCCTGTGCCTGTGTCTGTGTCTGTGTCTGTGTCTGTGTCTGTGTCTGTGTCTGTGTCTGTGTCTGTGTCTGTGTCTGTGTCTGTGTCTGTGTCTGTGTCTGTGTCTGTGTCTGTGTCTGTGTCTGTGTCTGTGTCTGTGTCTGTGTCTGTGTCTGTGTCTGTGTCTGTGTCTGTTTCTGTGTCTGTGTCTGTCTGTGTCTGTCGTGTCTGTGTCTGTGTCTTGTCTGTGTCTGTGTCTGTGTCGTGTCTGTGTCGTGTCGTGTCTGTGTCGTGTCTGTGTCGTGTCTGTGTCTGTGTCGTGTCTGTGTCGTGTGTCTGTGTCTGTGTCTGTGTCTGTGTCTTGTCTGTGTCGTGTCTGTGTCTGTGTCTGTGTCTGTGTCTGTGTCTGTGTCTGTGTCTGTGTCTTGTCGTCTGTGTCTGTGTCTGTCTGTGTCTGTGTGCTGTGTCTGTGTCTGTGTCTGTGCGTCTGTGCTGGTGCTGTGTCTGTATCTGTGCCTGTGTCTGTGTGTGTGCTGTGCTGTCTGTGCCTGTGTCTGTGTCTATGTCTGTGTCTGTGTCTGGTCTGTGTCTGTGTCTGTGTCTGTATCTGTGTCTGTGTCTGTGTCTGTGTCTGTGTCTGTGTCTGTGCTGTCTTTCTGTGTCTGTGTCTGTGTCTGTGTCTCGTCGTGCTGTGCTTTCTGTGTCTGTTTGTCTGGTCTGTGTCGTGTGTGCTGAAATTCGTGTGCATGTTTGTTTGGCCTGTGTCTGTGTCTCTCGGTCTTGTCTGTGTCTGATCCGGTGGTGAAATGGCGTTCATGTGTCTGTGTCTGTGTCTGTGTCACTTTGTAAACGCTGTCTGTGTCTGTGTCTGTGTCTGTGTCTGTGTCTTAACTATCGTAATTTGTCTTTGTACTGTGATTCGTGTCTGGCACAAAGTTCCTGAGTAAATTTCCGTGTTGTTCAATGTTTTCCATTCTGAAAACTCTGTTCTTAGAAAAGTGCCGTGTCCGTTCCGAACTGGTAGTGCACGTCCTATGTTCGTGTGTATAGGTCCTGTCTTCAACTCTATAGTCTGTTGTTCTGTGTCTGTGTTGTTCCAATGGTCTGGATCTGTGTCATGTGTCTGTCGTTTAGATCTACTATTTGATATATTGTCCTGTGCTTGTGTTGTTTGTGAATTTGTGTCTGTGTCTGTGTCTGATCTCTCTGTGTTCGTTGTGTGGTCTAACTTAGTTGGTCGTAATTGGATCCCTTGTGTCAATGTCGGTACGAATTTAAATTTCTATCACTCAGGTCAATGGATTTTACCATTCATTCATCATGACCGTTTGGCTGAAATTAATATTCATATTCTGCGATTAGCTTCAAGATGCCGAGATATGATATTTTTGATTTGTTCGACCAGAAAATCCGGTGGCTGAGCATGTTAAATAATTTAATCGTGACATTCAGTTTAATAATATGGAAATATCGTCAAGAAAATGCATTATGTACGATTACAACGTGAAGCTACTGAGATATACAAATTCCTGATTACAGTAATAGGCCAGAACAAAATCTCCTTTTTAGTGGCTTTGCATTTCAATTAATAAATGGCACAATGAAGCTCAATTTTAATTTTAGTTTCTATCTCTAGATTTTGCTATTTCTTCCTAGACCTTGAAGTGAATGTTTACCAACTATATGTTAAATTACCACAGCACTATAATTTAACTTTGTGTTTGAAATTAAAATTAAAAATAAGAACTATATAAAACTTACTGCTTGTGTTTTTTCTAAACCTTACTTTTTAAATCTATTTCTTAAGTGTTTCAGAACTTTACAGTTACGTCATAACTTGATTAAATTTTTAGTTTGTCTTTGATTATGACATTTTTCACTGTCAACCCTCGACCGTTAAAGTGTGTTCTGATTTGTCACCTTCAAGGCAGTTTAACGATATTTAATTTTGAGTGATCTAGTTATTCGTTACTAAAGTTGTATTTGCTTGGCTTTATATGTTTTGAAACTTATATTAATAGCGTTTTCACTTTGTATTGTTAATAAATTTGTTTCAACAACTCTGTAATAGTTTATTGTACTGAGGACGATAACTGTAAGTGTTATCGAAACGTTTAGTTTATATAAACACAAACACAAAATACATCATTAGAAACTCAAAAACCTAAGTATTTTAAATAGGTAATTCGCATGACGTGTTGTCTGAGTCGTTCCTTATAAAACACAAGCCTTTAATCTGATCATGTTTGTCATTAGTACTGTGTCAATAGTGTCTGTGTCTGTCTGTTGTCGTGACTCGTGGTTATTGTGTCAGTGTCGTACTGTGTCTGTAAAGTCGTGTCGTACCTTTATTGTTAAACAAGTTCTGTTTCTTTTTGTAATGTTTAAGTCCGTGTCCGTGTTGAAATTGCTGTAATGTTAGTGAATCGTCAATGTGTCCGTTTGTCTTGTCTTAAATGTTTGTCTAGTAAGATCTGTTACTGTTTGTTGTGATCTGTGTCTGATCTGTGTCTGTGTCTCTGTCTGCTGTCTGTGTCTAGCTCTGTTGTGTCTGTGTCTGTGCCTTTGTCTGTGTCTGTACCTGTACATGTGTCGTTGATCGTCCGTGACCTGTTAAGTGTCTGTGTCATTATCTGTGTATCTGTGCCTCGCTGGACTTGCCTGTGCTGCCTGTGCCTGTGTCTAGTCAAAGTCTTCGTCTGTCTGATGTGTCTGTGTTGTCATTGTTGTCTGTGTCTGTGCCTGTGTCTGGTCTGTGTCTGTGTTCTGCATGAATCTGGTCGTGTCTGTCTGTGTCTGTGTCTTGTCTGTGTCTGTGTTGTGTGCTAGTTAGTCTTAGTCTGTGTCTGTGTCTGTGTCTGTGTTGTGTCTGTGCCTGTGTACATGTGTACTGTCCGTGTTCTGTGTCTGTGTCTGTGTCTGTGTCTGTGTCTGTGTCTGTTCTGTGTCCGTGTCTGTGTCATTTGTCTGTGTCTGTTTGATGTATGTTGTATGTTCTGTGTCTGTGTCTGTGTCTGTGTCTGTGTCAGTTCGTAAAGGGTCATGTGTCTGGTCTTAGTGTCTTGTTGTGTCCGTGTCCGTTAGATCAATTGTCGTGCACGTGATCCGTGTCGTGTCCATGTACGTGTCATAAGTACCAAGATTTGTCTGTCACGTGTCTGTGTCCGTGTCTCGTGTCCGTGTTCAGTTATGTCCGTTCCAGTGTCCGTGTCGTGTAATGTCCACCGTTCTGTGTTCTGTGTCCATGTCTGTGCTGTAATCTTGTCTGTATTGTTTGTTCTCCGTTGTCGTCTTGGTTCGTCATACTTTGAATGGTTGTGTCTTGTACATGTATGTCTGTGACTGCTGTTTTTCTTGTCCGTGTGCATGTCTGTCGTATACCATTAATCTGATCGTCTTAATCTTGTGTCGTTGCATGTTTTAAGTCTGTATCTGTGTACATATCTGATGAATACTGTGTGCATGTTAATCTAGTTTTGCTTTAGCTGTATTGATAA
This sequence comes from Vesta saturnalis, assembly GCA_036346205.1. NCBI lineage: Eukaryota > Metazoa > Arthropoda > Insecta > Coleoptera > Lampyridae > Vesta > Vesta saturnalis. The sequence continues at coordinate 2,038,953 of JARFJB010000339.1, forward strand.
ACAACTGTACATGTGTCCAGTGTGATCGTTCACGTCCGTGTCAGAATTCCTTGTCTCTTCCGTGTGTGTTGTGTCATGCTCAGTCATTGTCAGGTTCTTGCTCAACAATGTAAGTTCCGTCGAGTCCTGAAATCTGTGTCAGTAGATGTGTCCATATCGTCTCACAGTTCCTTCGTTAGTACGTTGTCATTGTCGTGTCCAAGTGTCTCTGTCCGTGTCCGTATCTGTAATCTACGTTGTCGATGTCCTGAGGTTCGTCCGTGTACGTGTCATTGTCTGTCGTGTCCGTGTCCGTTCAGGTCGTCGTTAGCTCCGTGTAACAGTGTCGTGTCCGTAGTCCGTGCCTTTGTCCGTTCCTACTGTCCTGTCTGTACCGTGTCTGTCCGTGTTAAGTCTTGTTTGTGCCTGTAGATTGTCTGACTGTTTATGAGGGCTAAACTTGAGTACGCGTCGATAATATGGAATCTACACACTTTATTTCAAGTAGCTATAGTAGTATGGTAGTACAACGTAAATTCTTAAAATTTCTATCACTCAAGGTCAATGGATTTTACCATTCGTTCATCATGACCGTTTGGCTGGCATTAATATTCATATTCCGCGATTAACTTCAAGATGCACTGAGGTATGATATTTTTTTGATTTGGTCAACCAGAAAAATCTTCGGTGTCTGAGCATGCTTTGAATTATTTTATATCGTGACGTTCAGTTTAATAATATGGAAATATCGTCAAGAAATATTCATTATGTACGATTACAACGTGAAGCTACTGAGATATAGAAATATCCTGATTACAGCAATAGGCCTGAGCAAAATCTCCTTTTTAAGTAGGTTTTGGCACCTTGTAATTAAGAAATGGCACCTTGAAGTGAATGCTTTACCAACTATATGTTAAATTACCACAGCACTATAATTTAACCTATGTAGTTTGAAATTAATACTAAAAATAAGAATTATATAAAACGTACTGCATTGTGTTTTTTTTTTCCGCAAAACATTTACATTTATTAATAAATCTATTTCCTTAAGTGTTTCAGAACTTTACGTTACGTCATAACTTGATTAAAATTTATTATGTTTGCTCTTTGATTATAACATTTTTCACTGTCAACCCTCGACCGTTAAAGTGTGTTCTGTTTTGTCACCTTCAAGGCAGTTTAACGATATTTAATTTTTGAGTGATCTAGTTATTCGTTACTAAAGTTGTATTTCATACTTGGCTTTATATGTTTTTAAAAGATTTTCTTTAGACATGCCCTTTAAATCATATATATTATATAAAAATTGAAAATAATTACTATGGTGACTAAGTTGTTTAAATCTAGTATCCATTGCATTTAGTGCCTGGTCAATTGTAAAATAAAAAAAATCTACCTTATAATTTTCTTTAGGATTCTCGATCGGTTCATCTCGAGCTTCGTATGAGAAATTCCTTTTTTTCTTCTTACGCGGTGTCGTGGTATTGTTGATTCAAAATTGGCTTCAACGTCAATTTCGTCAGCCAGTTCTCTCGCATCAACAATAGTTTCATTAAAAGATTTATCCGATCGAAGATCCTGAAAAAACTTTTTGCAATTTTGCAAAAGATCAAGTGCAGATGCTAGATCATAATCTTTTGTCTGCAACAATTTGCTTATTGGATTAATACAGTTTAAAATTTTATACCAAAGAACTATTGAACACAAAAATTTAAATTGTTTAATACAACTTAATAAACCCGAGGCTTCGTCCCTTATTAAATTATCAATTTCTTCATTCTCATAAATGCTTAGCAAGGCGTCGTATACGCCTCCGATATCAAATCTTAAAGGCTTTAAAGCCTCTATCCTACTCTCCCATCTAGTATTACGTAATGGTTTTAAAGTCAAACCCTGGACATGTTTTAAAGAATTGCCCAGCGAAAAGTAGATGCTGAAAAAAATACATATATTTTTTGAATCATATTAAAGAAATTAGCGCCTTCCAAAGATGCTTTTACCATATCGTTAACTACTAGATTGAGAGAGTGACTAACTACATGGAACGTAGAAAGCTCGCGGATTTAGGTTCTTAATCCTAGATTGCACTCCTGATTTATCGCCCCGCATATTAGACCCGTTGTCATATCCCTGTCCTTTTATGTCCTGCAAATTTAAACCCAAACTATTAAGTTCTGCAATTATAATTTCAAACATTTGCTTCCCTGTAGACCTTTCAACTGGAAGAAAACCCAAAAAGCTTTCCTTAATTTTAATTTCAACGTCATCCTGACTGGGATCAGTTTTATTCATTGAAAGTTACCTGATTACAAGAGTCATTTGCTCCACCTTAGAAATATCAGGAGTGCAATCTAAAATTATCGAATAATATTTGGCTTTTATATTTCATTAATAATATAAGATTTCACACTTTAATGCAACAGGTCTGTTATCTCGTTTTGAATATTTCTCCCAAGATAGTGAGCTTTCGTTTCTTCTTTTTTAAGCACGCTACGTACGTATTCTTCCATGACGGGATCAAATTCAGATAGCAGCTCAACTATTTTTAAGAAGTTACCGTTATTAGGCTCAAACAGCTTGTCGCTTGTCCCTTGGAAAGCCAGACAACTTTTACCAAGCATTTTAGTGATTGCTACGATTCTTAAAAGCACTTCTTGCCAATGGTTTATTTCAGTCTTTGGGAATCCGCATCTATAGTTTTACAACACTTTAATCTTAGGTTCAATTCTAGAAAAGATTTTTGGGACTGAATATGATTTTTAGAAATTCCGTGGTCGTTTAGACTTTGATTCAGATGCTTCCAACTTTTAAACCCCTCCTTTGAAAGGGAACTAAGTACACAGCCAAAAATTTTGCAGCAAAAGCAATATACGCAATTTTTTGAGACAGAGTACACTAGCCAGTCTCTTAAAATTTGCTCTCCATTACTTAAAATTCTTTATAATAATTAAGGCCAAATTTTCTACCAGTCTCATCGTATGGAAATCTATAATTGTACAATGGTTTAGGTGGACCTTGCCTTACCAAAAAGATTCTTTCGGCGTCTAGTAGTATCATTGGCCAGAGTGCTGGATCTGTACTTAAAAGTTGTTGAGCGCGTTCTGTAGGTGCCACGTTGGTATCAATAGTGCTCCCATTTGGCGACGGAGGGTTGCCACCGTCAGTTGCAAGTATTAGTTCAGGTATATCGTTCATTTGTTGATCCTCATTTTTCTCAGGTGAGGCTCTGTTGTTACTGTTGTCAGTGTATTTCAATGCTGTCTTTGATGTAGAACATTTCGAGTCGTCATTTAATTTGGTACTGCCCGGCGTACTCTGTTAGTAATTTAGTAAAGTGCCAGCTTGTCTTTGCCTTTACATTTCCTTTTCCACCCTTCGTTTTTTATATTCGCAACCAGATAGTTTTTTGCGTCCCTCGGACATTCTGGAAGATACTCAAAATATCTGAAATAAAACAAAGCAAATTATAAGGAAATTGTCTTACAATAGACTTAATTAAATTAGACAAGTACTGCACCTTTTTATGCTCATTTAAGATCTAGGGAACGATTAAGCAGTTTTATATGTTTTTTATATTTATAAATTATGTAATAGTAGTAAAATAGTAACGAACCTACCACACCTGATACCTTTCAAATTTGAAAAAGTATAAGCACTTGCATTTGTCCAATTTAGTCAGATCATGCATAGATTTATTCTAGAATGCTCAATGTTTAAATAAATATTTTATTTTAATTTTATAAAATACCTAACAAACTTTTGCTATTTTTAAGAAGATTTTATTTATAAAACTAGGTAAAAATATTCGTAGCTTTACTTAAAAGGGATCACATACAGTAGTTGATAATAAAAAAGAATCAGGGTCTATTGGTCAGTAAAAGGCAGGAATTATTAAAAAATCAAGCTTTAGGGTATTCCGTATATTTCATAACCTTTTTAAGGTATTTGAAAAGCTCCTTCGCAGATGAAAATTAAATTTCAAAGACAATTTTTAACGAAACATAAACAAATTTCAGTCCTTTTAAAATTATCAAAACAAGTCTTTTAACTTTTTAATTAATTTATCTGTTTTGTTCAAAATCGTTTTCAAAATTTAATTTCATCTGAGAAGGAGCTTCTTCAAATACCTACCTTGAAAAAGATTTTGAAATTTAAATGAAAGTTTGGTTTTAACACGCTTATATTGCTTCATCTATTTGATTGTTTGCTTGTCTGTCTGTTTGTAACCGACTTCTTTGAACAAGCATGCGCGCGGTCGGCGATACATACGATACAAGATACAGCGCATTTGGGATCCAATGCCTATCCTCCAGACCGAGTAAGTCCTTTCCAATTTTAGTTCCAAATAAACTGTCATCATTGAGTATATATCTCAATGCTGTCATGTTATTTTTGCAAGGAAAACCATCTCATTTTTGATTGTGACGAATTCAAGGCATTAGATATTTTGAGTAGAACAAGTCAATTATTTGAAGCTATGTAATAACTGTTTCGATACTACCCATTCTACAGCTCAATGTAATTAAATATAGTTTAAAAAAACTAAAACCACGCTTTAATGATCAATCGAACTAAAAACGAAAATAATTCTTAATATAGGCAGAAAATATAAATAAAAGAAAAAGATTAGTATTATTGTGAAAAAAGCGTGGGGTGCTTTGTGCCACATTTTTCATTCTACGAGCACCCCACGCTTTTTTTTTATTGATCATTAAAGCGTGTTTTTTAGTTTTTTTAAACTATATTTATTTTTTAATAATTTTTGCCTTTTATTAATCAAAATACCCTAATTTAGTAGATTCGCGTAGATTTAACGGTTAACTTACCTTAAAAATTACAAATCACACTTATTATTGAACCAGAACGGTATATACAATTGAGAGTTGCACTTGTTATCACCACCGACGAATGAGCAAAAATAATGTTATGCTGTAATAATACAGCCTTTTTATAATTGAAGACAATAAACAAGTCATTTCTTGTCTATTCTTAATTCAGACAAGTTCATGCGGCGCCCTGCTTGCTGATTTATATGGTATATATGCGATGCGCGGTTATATTAGGTAGTGCATACAAATAACACCCGTGTTCCTTATTTAATAATTATTATTGAATAATTAATTATTTTTCGTAATTATACCTGTTTTCTTTATAACTACAGTAGAATTCGATTATAACGAACCACAAGGGACTTGAAAAATAAGTTTGTTATATCCGAAGTTCGTAATAAACGATAAAAGAAAAAGTTACATACATATTTTGTTTTACGATACATTAATAAATCACTATTATACAATATTTACACATTTGTGAGTTAGTTTTTGTAAAAAAGTCTGTAATTTTCGATTGTTCATTATATTTCGTAAACCAAAACGGTTTATCCACACAATTTTCGATTTACATTTTGAAACACCGTGGCTTGAGTGATTTGCTTTCGTTTTTTGTCCCGGCTATATTAGCACACACAAAACTGTTACCCGCTCTTTTGATAATTTGCGCGTACACATTTTTCACCTTTAAATTTTTGTGTTTTATCTGGGTTCTTTAATTTAAAAAATAGCCCAGTTTCGTCGCCATTATCACAGAAATTATCCTTGATATTAGGCCACTTATTGTTTAGCTAGTCTGTTAATTGATTCATTTGATTGACAAGTTGATTAGGAAAAACCCTTCAAGGTCAGCGTGTACAGTATTGTTAAAATACATAATTACCCTTTAGGATTAAAGATTTAAACACCAATTAGGAAAGTATTTAGGCAGGCATTTCTAAAAAAGAATTACAGAAACCTTATCTTTGCAAATCAAATAATCTAGTTACCTGTTATTTATTTTACTGGTAGAATACTTGATTACTTTTGTGTAAAATTTAACGGACGGAAACAATTTTTCCGAACGTTATATCCGAAAGTTCGTTGTTGACGGGTTTATTATGACAAACAATATTTATAAGGAATCTTATGGATAGTGTGACGGGACTTTTAAAACTAGTACGTTATACCCGGAAGTTCGTTATAAGCGGGTTCGTTATATGCAGCTTTGACTGTATATAGATGAAAACAAGTATTTTAACTTTCTTGTAAAAACAGTGATAACAAATGTTTTACAAATGAAAGGATCAAATTCAGATAGCAGCTCAACTATTTTTAAGAAGTTACCGTTATTACTCAAACAGCTTGTCGCTTGTCCCTTGGAAAGCCAGACAACTTTTACCAAGCATTTTAGTGATTGCTACGATTCTTAAAAGCACTTCTTGCCAATGGTTTATTTCAGTCTTTGGGAATCCGCATCTATAGTTTTACAACACTTTAATCTTAGGTTCAATTCTAGAAAAGATTTTTGGGACTGAATATGATTTTTAGAAATTCCGTGGTCGTTTAGACTTTGATTCAGATGCTTCCAACTTTTAAACCCCTCCTTTGAAAGGAAACTAAGTACACAGCCAAAAATTTTGCAGCAAAAGCAATATACGCAATTTTTTGAGACAGAGTACACTAGCCAGTCTCTTAAAATTTGCTCTCCATTACTTAAAATTATTTTATATTAATTAAGGCTAATTTTTCTACCAGTCTCATCGTATGGAAATCTATAATTGTACAATGGTTTAGGTGGACCTTGCCTTACCAAAAAGATTCTTTCGGCGTCTGGTAGTATCATTGGCCAGAGTGCTGGATCTGTACTTAAAAGTTGTTGAGCGCTTTCTGTAGGTGCCACGTTGGTATCAATAGTGCTCTCATTTGGCGACGGAGGGCTGCCACTGTCAGTTGCAAGTATTAGTTCAGGTATATCGTTCATTTGTTGATCCTCATTTTTCTCAGGTGAGTCTCTGTTGTCAGTGTCTTTCAATGCTGTCTTTGATGTAGAACATTTTGAGTCGTCATTTGTTTTGGTACTGCCCGGCGTACTCTGTAAATAATTTAGTAAAGTGCCAGCTTGTCTTTGCCTTTGCATTTCCTTTTCCACGTTCGTTTTTATATTCGCAACCAGATAGTTTTTTGCGTCCCTCGGACATTCTGGAAGATACACAAAATATCTGAAATAAAACAAAGCAAATTATAAGGAAATTGTCTTACAATAGACTTAGTTAAATTAGACAAGTACTGCACTTTTTTATGCTCATTTAAGATCTAGGGAAACGATTAAGCAGTTTTATATGTTTATTTATACTTATAAATTATGTAATAGTAGTAAAATAGTAATGAACCTACCACACCTGACACCTTTCAAATTTGAAAAAGTATAAGCACTTGCATTTTACACAATTTTGCTTCAAAATCTAAAATGGTATAAAATAGGCCAATTTTTCTTGCCCAATTTAGTCAGATCATGCATAGATTTATTCTAGAATGCTCAATGTTTAAATAAATATTTTATTTTAATTTTATAAAATACCTAACAAACTTTTGCTATTTTAATTACTTAAGATATTTATCTTAGTAATAAATATTTATTTAATTTATTTGTTACTAAGTTAACATGATAATCAAAATTTAGTCTAGAATAGTACTGGAAAATCTGATAGCTTTACTTAAAAGCTATCGCATCCAGTAGTTGATAATAAAAAAAGAATCAGGGTCTATTGGTCGGTAAAAGCTAGGAATTATTCAAAAAAAAATCAAGCTTTAGGGTATTCCGTATATTTCATAACCTTTTTTAAGGCATTTGAAAAAGCTCCTTCGCTGATGAAAATTAAATTTCAAAGACGATTTTTTAACTAAACATAAACAAATTTCAGTCCTTTTAAAATTATCAAAACAAGTCTTTTAACTTTTTAATTAATTTATCTGTTTTGTTCAAAGATCGTTTTCAAAATTTAATTTTCATCTGAGAAGGAGCTTCTTCAAATACCTACCTTGAAAAAGATTTTGAAATTTAAATGAAAGTTTGTTTTTAACACGCTTATATTGCTTCATCTATATGATTGTTTGCTTGTCTGTCTGTTTGTAACCGACTTCTTTGAACAAGCATGCGCGCGGTCGGCGATACATACGATACAAGATACAGCGCATTTGGGATCCAATGCCTATCCTCCAGACCGAGTAAGTCCTTTCCAATTTTAGCTCCAAATAAAATGTCATCTTTGAGTATATATCTCAATGCTGTCATGTTATTTTTGCAAGGAAAACCATCTCATTTCTGATTGTGACGAATTCAAGGCATTAGATATTTTGAGTAGAACAAGTCAATTATTTGAAGCTATGTAATAACTGTTTCGATACTACCCATTCTACAGCTCAATGTAATTAAATATAGTTTAAAAAAACTAAAAAACACGCTTTAATGATCAATCGAACTAAAAAACGAAAAATAATTCTTAATATAGGCAGAAAATATAAATAAAAGGAAAAGATTAGTATTATTGTGAAAAAAGCGTGGGGTGCTTTGTGCCATATTTTTCATTCTACGAGCACCCCACGCTTTTTTTTTATTGATCATTAAAGCGTGTTTTTTAGTTTTTTTAAACTATATTTATTTTTTAATAATTTTTGCCTTTTATTGATCAAAATACCCTAATTTAGTAGATTCGCGTAGATTTAACGGTTAACTTACCTTAAAAAATTACAAATCACACTTATTATTGAACCAGAACGGTATATACAATTGAGAGTTGCACTTGTTATCACCACCGACGAATGAGCAAAAATAATGTTATGCTGTAATAATACAGCCTTTTTATAATTGAAGACAATAAACAAGTCATTTCTTGTCTATTCTTAATTCAGACAAGTTCATGCGGCGCCCTGCTTGCTGATTTATATGGTATATATGCGATGCGCGGTTATATTAGGTAGTGCATACAAATAACACCCGTGTTCCTTATTTAATAATTATTATTGAATAATTAATTATTTTTTCGTAATTATACCTGTTTTCTTTATAACTACAGTAGAATTCGATTATAACGAACCACAAGGGACTTGAAAAATAAGTTTGTTATATCCGAAGTTCGTAATAAACGATAAAAGAAAAAAGTTACATACATATTTTGTTTTTACGATACATTAATAAATCACAATATTATACAATATTTACACATTTGTGAGTTAGTTTTTGTAAAAAATGTCTGTAATTTTCGATTGTTCATTATATTTCGTAAACCAAAACGGTTTATCCACACAATTTTCGATTTACATTTTTAAAACACCGTGGCTTGAGTGATTTGCTTTCGTTTTTTTGTCCCGGTTATATTAGCACACACAAAAACTGTTACCCGCTCTTTTGATAATTTGCCGCCTACATATTTTTCACCTTTAAATTTTTGTGTTTTATCTGGGTTCTTTAATTTAAAAAAATAGCCCAGTTTCGTCGCCATTATCACAGAAATTATCCTTGATATTAGGCCACTTATTGTTTAACTAGTCTGTTAATTGATTCATTTGATTGACAAGTTGATTAGGAAAAACCCTTCAAGGTCAGCGTGTACAGTATTGTTAAAATACATAATTACCCTTTAGGATTAAAGATTTAAACACCAATTAGGAAAGTATTTAGGCAGGCATTTCTAAAAAAAGAATTACAGAAACCTTATCTTTGCACATCAAATAATCTAGTTACCTGTTATTTATTTTACTGGCAGGATACTTGATTACTTTTGTGTAAAATTTAACGGACGGAAACAATTTTTCCGAACGTTATATCCGAAAGTTCGTTGTTTACGGGTTTATTATAACAAATAATATTTATAAGGAATCTTATGGATAGTGTGACGGGACTTCGTTATAAGCGGGTTCGCTATAAGCAGCTTTGACTGTATATAGATGAAAAACAAGTATTTTAACTTTCTTGTAAAAACAGTGATAACAAATGTTTTTACAAATGAAAGGCGGCGTGCTATTATTATTAATATTTTAATTTTCTCACATTCTGAGAGTAAAAATGTCGCCCTAAGATTTGCCGCCCCGGACAAATGTCCAACACTGTATCCAAGATAATGATTCTTACTATGGAGATCTCGGAAATGGTAATAGATACAACAACTGTTAAATGAGAACAAATTTGTGTAATTAGGGGACCAATAAAATGACACAAAATATAGATGGTGTGATTTTTACATTCCAACCTACATATACATATGTAGAAGGTTATGCAGTCGACATTTTTTTCAATATTGCTAAATCGACTTATTAGCTCATTTTACAACTTTTGACCAAGTTTCGCCAAGATCGGCCTTCATGCCTGGATGTTTGTGTGTGTGTGTGTGTGTGTGTGTGTGTGTGTGTGTGTGTGTGTGTGTGTGTGGTGGTGGTGGTGTGTGTGTGGTGTGTGTGTGTGTGTGGTGGTGTGTGCGTGTGGTGTGGTGTGTGTGTGCGTGTTGTGTGCTGTGCGTGTGCATATGCGTATGCGTGTGCGTGTGCGTGTTAGTGTGCGTGTGGTGTGTGTGCGTGTGCGTGTGTGTGCGTGCATGCGTGTGTGTGCCTGCGTGCGTGTGTGTGCCTGCGTGCGTGTGTGTGCGTGCGTGCGTACGTGCGTACGTGCGTGTGCGCGCGCGTGCTTGCGTGCGTGCGTGCGTGCATGCGTGTATGTGCGTGCGTGTGTGTGCGTACGTGCGTGCGTACGTGCGTACGTGCGTGCGTGCACGCGTGCTTGCTAATTGTTGGTGTTAGACCTGTAAGAATGTATGATGCATAAAATGAAATTGTTCGAAAACATTTCGCTATTTTAATATTTATAAGTCTTTGAATTCGTTCAAATTTCATTTGTTTATTTTTTGTTTTAAGGACCAATTCCCAAATAGTTGTTTCGTATGACATCATTGGTGGAATAGCCTCTTATAAATTGTAGGCATTACATCTGGTCCTTAACCCCAATTATGTTACCTCTTTAATTATATTATAGTTTAAATAAATGTTTATTTTGTCTTCACCTGATATTTTTCTTCTTGAGATAATCATTGTATATGATTTTTGTTCATTAAACTTAATTTGTTGTTTATTGCCCATTTCATAATTTTGTACTTTTTTGATTGGCATAAGTTTCAGCTTCAATAAGTGTTCTGCCTTTCACTACTAAATGAAAGTCATCTGCATATGCAATGGCCTTTGTTCTATTTGAAAAAGAAATATTCAAAAGATAATTATATTGAATGTTCCAATAATCTGGTGCACTGCAAGATCCTTACGGACATCCTTTGCTTATATTGCGTTTAACAATGACTCCATTAACTTCTAGTGTTATTAGGACATTTAAACATTCTTAAAGAGTTATAAATACATGCCCACCATGCTGCATCAAAAGCACCATTAACGTCTAAACTTACTGTAACCACATAATTCTTATTTTCCAAACTTTATTGTATAAAATCTTTAGCCCTCAAAATTGCATCTACTGTATTTCGTTGTGGTGTAAACCCAAACTGGTTCTTATTCATTTCTCCCGTGTTGAATATGTGTTCCATAATTCTATTAACTAACAGTTTTTCCAATATCTTTCCACTATTGTTATTTAAGCCTATAGGTCGATATTCACAGACATCATTAGACAGTTATTTACCGGGCTTCACAATCGGTGTTATAACTGATGATTTCCATTGTGTTGGAAAATAAGCACATTTAAGGCATAAATTATATATTGCTGTTATAAATCGTGGAAGATGACTATACACTCTAATTAATATATCACACGTTATTCTGTCTTTTCCGGGTGCTTTTTTCGGGTTCTTTTTAGTAGAATATTAAATATTTCTTCACTTGTGAAAGGTGTATCATTTTCTGTATCCAGAGGTTTTTCTGTTTCTTTTCTTTGAATTTTGTGATAGTCATTATCATTTATTATGTTATCCTCAGGTGTAAAATATTTAATCATATGTTCTAGTGTACCTTTAATATCTTTTTGAAGTGCTGTTAATGTAAATTTCTTTTTAATTTTTCCAGATGACAGTTTATATGCAGCATTCCATGGGTTAGATCCTTTGGTTATTGTACAATATTCTTTCCATGATTAAAATTTTTCTTGATTTATGTTAGTTCTTTTTTTCCATTTCATATATTGTGTTTCTGTCTTCCCTTAACTGAATATCATTTTTAGTTCGTTGATATTTCCTTCTAATTGCATTAACTCTTTTTCTCATTACAGTAAGTTCATTAGTCCACCATGGTACTGATCTGATTTTGCTTCTGTTTATTTTATTTTTGGCGAATATGAACGAATTTTTACAGGCCTCTTCCACTGCTTTTTCATATAAATCTATAGTATACTATATTTTATCAGTTTTCGTAACCTTTTTTTCTAACTTTTGGTCTAACTTTTCTTTTTCCATGTTATAACTATTGAGAAGAAATCTTTTGCATATTTCTTCTATTATATTTTTATCAAATCATTCCCACGCTTCAGTTCTGGTTATATATCTTTTCCTAGTTTTCTGGTAATTTTCTATGTTACATTTGTTATTTAAGTTTAAATTATATAATACAAGTGTATGATCAGAACAGCTTTCTTCATAATCATTGGTCCAGTTTTCTATTTGTCTTACTGTAATTTTGTTTGTTACTGTTAAGTCTATAAAACTCATACCTCCGCATGTTTGAAATGTTGGAACATGTGTATCTTCATTTATGATAAATAATTCTTCAGTTATTATAAATTCTTCCAATGTTTTGCCTCTATTGTTAGTTAATTTATCATACCAAGTTTTCGATCTTGCATTAGTATCAGCTGCAAGAAGAAATCCTTTACCTGATATCACTTTCATTATCATTTTAATCTTTTGTAAATTAACCTCAATGTCAATATGAATATCAAAATACATACTAGCAATATAAATACTCCGATTATTATAATATAATTATACAACTACACAATATTCGTTTGACAATTGGGTTATTAACAAAGATTGTAGACGTTTACCAATTATAATTGTAGCAGCTCTTTTTTTCATATTACCAAAACTGTGGATTGTGTAATCACATGGTATGTTCGTGATCTTGTTATTAAAATTATATGCTTCCTGTATAAATGTAATATCTATATTGTTTTCATCAATAATAACTTACTAAATCGTTAGTTGCTGATTTTGCATGCTGTAGATTAATTTTTAAACATTTGATTATATCATTTTTTTGTCCTGGGGATGCCCTTGTATCCTTATTTTCTATAAGTGTTCTATATTGTTTCATAAAAGATCTATTATTAATAACTAATATTTTGTTTATACTTATTAATAATTTTTTTATAGCAAGGGCACGCTTTATCGAGTGATGAATGAAGTTTATTAACACTAATATTACCGCTACACTTATTAATACCACGTTTACACTCAGCCTAATTGTACAGGGAAGTGAGCAGGGAAGTGGGTAGCGTGAGAATGTAAATATGTCCCTTGCGCTGCCGCTGCTCATGCTGTTGCCATTGTCCTGCGCTCCCTCAATTGTCGGTTATTCGTGCGGAAGTCAAAGGACGGGCAGCGCAAGCGCGAGGGAGTGTTTACATTCACCCGTCTCTCACGCTTGCTGCCGATCATCGAGGGCGGGTGTTTTGTGACAGTCTGTTGTAGTTTTATAGACTAATTTGATATTTTGATGTAACACAGTTACTCTGTGGGTGTTTGTAATGTCACAGTCTACGTCGTCGCCGGAATAGAGTAATGAGAAAATAATAAAGTTCCTGGAGCGATATTGGATCCATCGGATAAAAATCATAAGTTGAAACATAAAGTACACGATGCGTGGAATCGCATCAGCAATAACTTGGATAATACTCCACTAGAAGACTTGAAATCGAAGATGAAATCCCTCATGTCCACGTTTCGACCTCTACTAAAGAAAAAAAGGCTTCTATTCGTTCTGAGGCAGGTGCTGTCGATGTGTTCGAGCCAATATGGTTTGCTTTTGAAACTATGGAGAGTTTTTTGGAATCAATTTATGACGTTGAGGAAACTATAAACACGGAAGGCAGAGTGAGTTTATTCATATATTTAAAACACTTATTTTTGTTACAATTATTTATTAAATAAATATTAAATATCTACAGTATTTAAATTATGGAAATAACGATCAAATTCAGTTCGAATTTCGCAAATATTTGTTGGCGAGCGTCTTGGCACATGTGGTATCGGCTTAATTGCTGAAGTTTCTGTTTGTGGTAACTGAAACAAAGAAAACATTAAATATGAAGAGTATATAAAACAATAAAATTAAAAATATATTGAGATGTTTAGATAGGAGTAAGACAAGGATCGGACAGTCTAACTAGTAATTTCTTAAAAAAAAAGGGTGATTTCAAGCATGATACATGTGCGAGACATTTATTTGATATAATTTGGTTCACGATGGGTTAAAAGTGGATTTGTTTTGGGTAAAACAATCTGGATAACATTTATACAACTTGATTTAATCATAAAAAGCATTGTGCTACCAACAAAAATGTCAGGAATGTTAAATAAACTTATTTCCGTAAATTCATTTCAGTAGTTTAGTTTGTTTCAATAAAATTCAATTTTTCGAAAATATTTTGGCACGTGAATATTTTACAGCTGTTTAACACAAAGTGCAAAGATAGATTTATATTAGGGATATTGTATAAGTTGTTGAGAATGCAGGAAATTTGATAAAATTTAAGAAAGATTTATAATATGGACTTAATATGATCATTTCTCACATATTTTTGGAAGCGATTGTGTGACAAACTTAGTGATACAATTTAAATAGTAAGAACAGTGCATAGAACGTATTCACACAAAGACATTTACATGTAGATACATTTTTATAGTGGAATTTCAAGAAGTGTGTTAAACGATATGACTTCTTAATGCAACATTAAATTATACAATGCAAGTGAAATGAACATTAAATAAAATAAAGACAGTTATTACAAGTTATTAGAATAACATTTTGAGTTACATAAACGATTTTAAAAGTAAGTTATTTGTAATTTTAGAATTAAGTTTGGTTATGTTTTAAATTTTATGTTTTTTCACAAATTTATAGTTTTTTTGATTATATTAGGCTTAAATTATATTATTAAAGTGATTAATAGGAGGTCTTCCTCAATATTTCATAGCAATATAAAGTGTACAAAGCATTTCAGTGCAAAATTTTATGAAATGGGGGTTGAATTTATAATTTTTCTAGATAAACATAAAATTCCTTTAAATTTACGATTTTGGACTTTAAATGTGTGTTTTCCTATGCTAAATTTTATCAGGATTACATATATGTAATTAAATTAAGTGTAGTTTATAAGATTAGGTAGATATAAGCAAATTCAAATTAGATTAGGTGATTTTGCATAATATTTAAAGGAACCATATCTTGTGGGATATCTATCTATGCGTAATTTTACACAGATCTCATTTCTGTCATTAGAATTTGAATCCGTATTTGTATAAGAAAGATATTGCTAAATTTCTATTTTAGTTAAATTTGTAAATTTTTTCAACCAATCAGAAACTTGGTTACATATTTAGATTTGCTAAATAAAAATTGAAGATTTAGTAACAACCAAAAGAGTATAAAAGGAATTGCCCTGGAAGTGGATCTCTCTCTATAATTTGTCAGTTTTCTTGAAAAGGTTAAAATAGTGTTGTTTTTGTGTTACAAGTAAGTTTTTCTAACCTAAATAATCATCGGGAATAAGTTAATAAAAAACGGAGAGACGAGTATTCAGGCGCAATTTTTTTTATACCGACAATAGTTTAAATATTTAAGTTCGGTTACCGATACCTGTGCGTTTTCGTAAAATTCATTACGAATTAATAATTTTTGTGACGATTTATGTTGAACGTTTAAAAATTTTTCGTTTGTTGAATTTGAATTTGAATTTGGTTACGTTTTACCAAAACAAAATCGTAATCGTTTTTTGTCATTTGTGTTTTATTTCTTGCTGCGAATTTCTTTTAATAATTAACATTTGAGCCGGAACCTAAAATAAAGTGACATTAATTTAAACCTTGGACAACCATTAAATATTTTATAAACGATACAGTTACAAATCATTAATACATATAAATAAAATATTATCGAATTAAAATTTGTGGTTGGAGTGAAGCCGTATTGAAGGAGAAATATTACCAGTTACTGAAGCGAACGTGATCAACAACCTGAGCACCAGTTAGCAGCTTGTGGGTAATTGGTAGCAGTAATAATTCATACATAAAAATCTTCGATAATATTGGAAAGTGCCTGCATCTAATTGGAACAGCCTGTGTGAAGACATCACTTTGAATTTGGAACATTTATATGTGAGTTACTTTTGATTATAACCCTATCTATTGTGTTCATTGTTGTGATTGATTTCCTGCAATTATTATTGGTTAGATGTATAGGTGTATATTTTTAAATAATACTTGTGTAAACACCTGAAAAGAAGCAAAATTTTAAATTATTTCCAAATTTTAAATTTTATTTATCCAATTAAAAGTATAAACATAAATTCAACAAGTCATTGTTTAACAGTCTTGACATTTGATAATTTTATTCAGTAACGTTACAACGCATGCGTTAAAAGTATAAATTGTGTTCAGATATATTTTTTTTACATATATGATATTTTTCATAAAGGGCAATTCACATAATGATATTCGAATCAAATATAATTTCCCACTAAATCCTGAACCCTATCCCCACATTGAGATTAGAGCTAGTCCGGTGCATAATTATAATTATATAATATCATTATATTGATATTTACAATTAAAATAAATAATGAACCCTATCCCCACCTTAAATTAAATTTAAATATATAGTAAATTATATTATTGTATCATTCACACATATATACCATCCCAATATACAATATATTAAATATAATATACAACATTAAAAATTACTAATAATATACGTTTTTTTTTCAGACTTTACTTAGTGAAGATTTGGCAGCCCCACCGCCAACGCCATTTCAGTTGCAACAAACTGTCAAAATGCCACTTTCATCACCATCACAGACAGTCTCATCACCATCACAGACAGTCTCATCGCGATCACACATCAAACCACTCAGCACCAGTAAAAAGGCATGCCTCAATACAGATGAAGTACAAAATAAAATATCTCAAAGTTTGGATACTCTGAACCATGTACTAAGAGAAAAAAGAAAGTATGTAAATGATGAAGATGAGCGCGATATATATGCGAAACTTTTGGTAAAAGATTACGAAAATATCCGGAGTCAATGCGACCTAGAGTTATGCACCAAATAGAAGGGTTGCTTTTAGAAAATCCTTGTCCTGCTGAACGACCATCAAGTGTCTACTCGTTTCATTCATCGCAATCACAATATTCCTATTACCAAATGTCATCAGGACAAACTGTAAGACATGACACTCCCCAATCTCCAGAACCTCAACTTTATGTGATGCAACCACAGATCAGTATTCCGGAAAGAAATGATACACCTCAAAACCAAAAAATGGATATAATTTCACCAGCATACTGGAGTTCTTCCCAAATGTAAGAGTTCTAATTCATTTATTTGATGATTACTATTGTATTTTAGACAATTGGCCCTATAATGTATCACCTCTGTTTATTTTAACTGTTTTGATATACATCATAGCAAAAGAAACTTAACAGTGTGTTAAGAATTTAATAGTGTTGTTAAAATAAGCAGAGGTGATACATCATACGGCCCAATAAATACATAACTTAAAATTAGACTCCTACATTTATTACTTACCTTAATGTGATACTTCAGAACAGAGTTGATAGCTTTGTGTACTTCAGGAATAATTATCGAAATGGCTGGTGTGAAAATCTTGAATAATTAGTGGAGACTTCGATAAGTATCCGCAGTAGCTAAATATCGTAAAGTTATTGCCAAACGTATTTTTAATGATATGGGCATTCGTTATCTAGTTTGGTTTTTCTTTACCATAGGTTCAATTTTATTTAGCAAAAATTGGAAATCACTAGGTGACATCTTTTTCTTATTCGATTTCTTTTCAAAACAGTTACATAGTTATACAAACTGAGCAAATATAGCGCTGTGGCCGCAACAATTTCTACGTCCGCCATTGCTGTGAGTTGAACAGAAATTAAAATTAAAATGGCTGAATGTGAACACGCACTCGCATCGATGTTACTGCAGAAGTATTTTTGTGCAGGACAGCGGGCAGCGCGAGTAGCAGCGGTAGCGGCTGAATATAAATAGGGCATAAGATTAATGCAGTTAACATGCTTAAAAAAATGTTCTTTGCAGTCTGTTATCTTATGACAACCTGTGCAATGCGAGCACGTCAAACTTCCTTTACAGTCTTTGCCTACGTGATTGCACTTGCTGCATATTCTAACTAATCGTCAAAATTACATATATTCCACATCATTTTAAGTTTCAACTTTCAAAATTCTTCTTATTTCTGGACTGACTTCAATAATTATTTTTCTGGACTTATTAAATTTATTTTTAAAAATGAACTTAGGAACAACATCATTAAATGAAAGTTTTATTCTTCATTTTGAATAGTAATGATGTAATTAGCATTTTCCAGTGTAGTCTCTTCTGGTACGTTAAACATGATTAGTTTTGGTTTACTTGTGTTGATTGCGTAGACTTCAAGATTTATGGAAACCTTCATTCTCTCTATGTCATTTTCATTGTGAGACTCAATCGTAAAGTTTGCCATCTTCAACAAATTTAAATGTACTGATACCAACTTTGATATTAATCGGATTGGTATTCCTTTTTATAACACTTTTCATTACATCAGTGTTTTGACTACTTTTGGTTTAACAATTAATTTAAACTTTGAATAGTTTACATTATCTAAATTTTGTTTCACCACACCTGAATATAGCGTGATTGTACTAGAATAGCCGTTTTGCTCCATTTCCCTACCTTCAGCTAAAATATTTCCATCCATTATTGGCGTATGAATAATATTGACGTGGTTATCATTAATTTTTCAATTTAAATATTCTATGTTTTTCTCCAAATCAATAATTTTGTTACCTTCCTTAAGTTACATACTGATTGTAATATGCTCTAACGATATCAAATTTTAGGTTCCCACTCTTTTCTGTAATTTCGATTAAAGTTTCAAAAATGTTTTCAGCTATTACTTCTAAATCTTCCACCATTATTATAAAACGATTTTTCGTATCAAAGATAAATTAAAAATGAAACCTGTTATACAAGCTAAAATAATTAAATTTGCTGAACAGAAAATGACAACTGACTTTTAATGACGTTTGTGCACGGACACACGCACGCAGGCATGCACGCACACACGCAGTCAAGCACGATCGGCGCATGCACGCACCCTCGCACCCTCGCACGCACGCACGCACGCACACACACACACACATACACATGCACACGCACACGCACGCGCGCACACACACACACATACTCGCACGCACGTACGCAGACACGCGCACACACACATACACACATACACACACATACACACTCTCGGACGCACGCACACGGACGTACACACACGTCCACGCGTACGTACACGCACACGCACACGGACAGGCACACGCGCACGCACACGCACACACACACACACAGACGCACACGCACACACACCCACACACAACCACGCACGCACGCACAGACACACACACACACACGCACACACATATACACATGCACACGCACACGCACGCGCGCACACACACACACACACACACATACTCGCACGCACGTACGCAGACACGCACACACACACACATACACACATACACACACTCGGACGCACACACACGGACGTACACACACGTCCACGCACACGCGCACGCACACGCATACACACAGACGCACACGCACACGCACACACACCCACACACAACCACGTACGCACGCACAGACACACACGCACACACACATACACACACGGACGCACACACACGTCACGCATACGCACACGCACACGCACGCGCACGCGCACATGCTACGAACACGCACACGCACACGAACGTACACGCGCACGCGCATGTATACGCACTGGCACTCGCGCACACACACATACGCATACGCACACGCACGCACGCACAGCACGACACGCACACGCACACGACACACCGACGCCATGTATACGCACGCACGCACACACACACGCACACGACACGCACACGCACACACACAGACGCAGCACACACACGACACGCACACGCACACACACACACGCACACACACACCCACACCACACGCACGCAGCACACACGACAACACACGCATCACGGACGCACACGTCCATACGCACACGACACGCACACGCACGCGCAAATGCTCACGAACACGCACACGCACACGAACGTACACGCGCACGCGCATGTACACGCACTGGCACTCGCAACACACACGCACACTCACGCACGCGCGCACACACACACACACACACATACACACACATACACACACTCGGACGCACACACACGGACGCACACACACGTCCACGCGCACGTACACGCACACGCACACGTGATATATGTCATTTGTGCAATTTGTCATATCTTCCGTATAAAATTAATAATTATTTGGTTAATATTGTTAATTATTGTTCCTTTTGTTAATATAGTGATTTTAATTTGTGCAATGTCGGAAGAAATACATGTAATGTTGGAAAATGTATTTGAAACGTTAATTAATGTGACTGAAAGGAGTGGAAATCTTAGACATGATTATAAGCAAAATATTTTGGAATCTGTGAGTAATTTGAGAAAGATTTTTAGTCATTTTAAAATGGAGATCGACTTTAAATCTTCTACAATTAATAATTTAGAGAAACAAATCGAAGATTTAAATTTAAAAGTGAGTGACATTGTCAATGAGACCAAAATGTCAGGTATAATTAAGGAACCAATTTCTTATTCCGACGCTGTAAAATGTAAACAAAGATTAAGAAAGCAATATAAGGCTATTGTATCTACAAAAATTAAGGATACTGCTGAAAACATGAAGACGGATATTCAGTCAAAAATTAATCCATCGAAAATTGGTGTCGGTATTAAAACCTTTAAGGCAATGTCCAATGGAAGAATAATTATTGAAACAGATTCTGAACATGAAATTAACAAATTATGTAGTACTATAGATGAATGTTGTTCAAATAAGATGGAAGCAAAAATGGCAAAATTTAGAAAACCTCAATTAGTTATATTTGGAATTCCCGAATTTATTACCATAGAAAACGCTTTGGAATCTTTGAAATCACAAAATTCTGAAATAGGTATTAAAGAGAATGACATTGTACCAAAATTTATTTTTAAAAATTTCTTAAATAAATCAAGAAATTTGATTATTGAAGTGACTTCAGAAATTCGCAGTTTATTGATTGATAAAGCAAAATTAAAGCTGGGATGGAAAATTTGCTACTTAAAAGATTATATATCGATAAGAAGATGTTATAGATGTTGCAAATTTAATCATAAATCGAGTGACTGTAAAGCAAACGTTATTTGTCCACTTTGTACAGAAAATCATGAAGAGAAGGACTGTAAGGCAAGTGAAGAATATAAATGCGTTAATTGTATAAATTACAACAAATATAGTAAAGTTAAAATTGATGTTACGCACAGTGCTAAGAATAAAGATTGTCCTACAAGACTTAATATCATTAAAAGAATTAAAGAAAATACAGACTATTAAAATGCATCCCAATTCAAACACGGAATCATCAAAATTTACAAACATAAATTGTTTTCAATTAAACATGAACCATTCAAGGATAGTTTGTAGTAATTTGGTTAATTTAATAAACAATATTAACGTAGATGTAATCTTTGTTCAAGAACCTTATATTTTAGATAATAAGATAGTTGGAGTACCTGTAAATTATAAAATTTTTTGCAGCGGAAGTTTAAAAAAAAGAGCTGGAATTCTTATAACTAATAAGGAAATTAATGGATTATTAATAATTATGAAGATTTGGTTGTAGTTGAAATTAGTTATCAAGGATTAAAATTTTATGCCATAAGTGCCTATTTTGATATTACTTATAATGTTATTGATAGTCTTAAGAAGTTAGACAACGCTTTGAGTTTTCTCAAAAATAAAAATATATTAATAGCGATTGTAATGCACGATCTAAGTATAGGCACGATGTTTTAACAAATTAAAGATGAAAAGTAATGGAAGAGTATTTAATACTAAATGATTTATTAGTAATTAATAATAATAATACTCCTACATTTTTGACAAAAAATGGATGCAGTTGTATAGATATGACAATCGTTAATCATGGTATGTCTAAATACATTGATAATTGGAAAATTGGAGAAGAAGAAAGTTGTTCGGACCATCAATTAATTAACTTTAGAATTGAAAACATAGAAGTTACTGAATTTTGTAGAAATCAACAAATCAAGTTTATAGTTAGAAAAGACAATTTTGAAATATTTGATACTAATTTAGTTAAAGAGTTTATTAATATGTTTAAGTGCGTTGATAACAAACATTTAGATATGGAATTAAAAGAGAAG
This sequence comes from Vesta saturnalis, assembly GCA_036346205.1. Classification (NCBI taxonomy): domain Eukaryota; kingdom Metazoa; phylum Arthropoda; class Insecta; order Coleoptera; family Lampyridae; genus Vesta; species Vesta saturnalis. The sequence continues at coordinate 2,061,284 of JARFJB010000339.1, forward strand.
GTTGAAAACGATACTAATTTTGAGGTCTTTATGGATAAGTATGATTTAGCAATTCATAATGTTTGCAAAAAATCTTTTTACCTATCCAATAACAAAAAGAATGAACATTTTGGTAAATCGGTTTCATGGTGGTCACATGATTTAAAGGTGTTAAGAAAAAGAGTTAACGCATCTAGAAGAAGATTTCAAAGAACAACTCAAGACGTGAAATTACGACAAGAAAGAAAATTAATGTATTTAGAAGAAAAGAAAAGTTATCAAAAATTAATAAAAGAAGAAAAATTTAAGTCATGGAAAGAGTTTTGTAACTTAACTTCTGAAATTAATCCGTGGAACATGATTTATAAAATGGCAAGTGGTAAACTTAAGAAAAACTTTAGTTTAAGTACCGTTATTAAGCTTGATGGAAGCTACAATACTGCAGAAGATACATTGGAATACATGATGGACTACTTTACTCCGAATGATTCTAAAGAAGACGACAATGGTTATCATAAAGAAGTAAGAAAAGAAATAGAAAGAGAGACGATGATAGAAGTTAAAGAAATAGAAGAAATTATTCAAAGAATGAATCCCAAAAATCTCCAGGTAAAAACAGAATAACAAGTGACATTATGTTTAGAGTTTTCAAATTATTTCCAAATTTTATCACTAGCATATATAATAAATGTTTAAACATTTCTTATTTTCCGAAAGAGTGGAAAAATGCGCTTATTATTCCTATTATTAAACCTGGCAAAGAAAGTAGTAACGACGTTTCCAAATTTCGACCTATTAGTTTATTAAACACAAAAGGAAAAATTTTAGAAAAGCTTATAATAAACAGAGTAATGCATCATTTTCACAAATATAATTATTTAAATCCAAACCAGTTTGGATTTACTTCTCAAAAGAGTACTTTGGACGCTTTACTTGCACTTAAAAATTTTATTACTAAAAATTTATCAATTAATAAAGATATTGTCGTTACCAGTTTAGATGTTAGAGGGGCATTTGACTCAGAATGGTGGCCTGCTATATTAAAAGAATTGAAAGATAAAAATGCCCTGCTAATTTATACAAACTATCAAAAGCATATTTTACAAACAGAACTGCTATGTTCCTTAATGATATACAAATTAACAGAGTAATTACTAGAGGATGCCCACAAGGTTCTTGTTGCGGGCCAGGGTTTTGGAACTTACAATATAATGCATGTTTAAACATAAAATATTCGAAACATACTGTAGCTTTAGCATTTGCTGATGACTTAGTTATTTTAACAAGCGGTCATAATTATTTGTATGCAGAAAATTATGCAAACATAGAATTACAAAAAGTACTTAAATGGGCAAAAAATAACAAAATTACGTTTAACGCAAATAAATAAAAAGTTATGTTTATTTCAAAAAAAAAATCTTTTAGAACAATTAAAATTAACATTTACATTAACAATAAAATTTTAGAACAAGTGGAGATTTTAAAATATTTGGGTATATATATCGATAATAAATTCACGTTTGATAATCATGTTGAAATTATAACAAATAAATGCTTAAAATTTGTACAAGTTTTATCCAGAAACGCAAAAATTCGATGGGGTTTAAAACAAAATGCCATAAAAACAGTTTACAAAGGAGCAATTTTACCTTTACTTTCCTATGGAATTATAATTTGGGAAGATGCCTTAATGAAAAAGAAAAACATTTCAAAATTAGAAAGAATCCAACGATTATTAAACATAAAAATGCTAAAAGGTTACAGAACAATTTCATATGAGGCTTCTTGTACATTAACTGGAATTACTCCTATTATAATTAAATTAAAAGAAATTTCAAATTTATTTAAAATTTCAAAAAACATAGTTCAAGAATTTTTAATTGATTCATCTATTAATTGTTGTCTTTGGACCCATCCAGCGTACTATCTAAAACTTAAACCAAAATATTGTGATATTGATTTACAAATTTATAACTATCAAATTTTTTGTTATGGCTTTAAAGAAAATAATAATGTCAATGCAAGTGTATTAATTTCTAAAAAATTAATTATTAAATACCAATTAAAATTTAAGTTAAATCAAAACTGTATTGAAGAACAAGCTGAACTTTTATCTATTTCAAAATCACTAGAAAAAATTGAGAAATTACTTAATGTATCTAATGTAGACAAAACAATATTATTATTTGTATTTAAACCTAAAATTTTAAATATTTTGAAGAATAATCAAATTCATTATTTTTTGGTAGAAAAAATTAGAAAATCTGTTCAATTTCTGGAAATCAACAAATGGTGTATACATTTTTGTTTATATAAAAAGGAAGATCACAATCTAATTCGACTAAGAGAGATTGCAACTAATGATAGTTTTGAATATAGTGAAATATGTACTTATGATAAATTAATTAAATCTAAGATTAGAAATGAATTAAAGGGCAAAAGCGTTTTGGAATGGGAGAACCGTTGGAATAATACCACAAAAGGTGCATTAACGAAATCATTCTTTCCGTCTCTGTTTGATAGACTGAAATACAATTTGAAACAATCACCAAACATGACAACTATTTTAAGTGGCCATGGTAAATTTAAGGAATATTTAAAACGATTTAAAATAATACAAAATTCAGATTGCATATGTAATAATAGTGATCAAACAATACAACATTTAATATTTGAATGCTTATTGTTAAGAAACGAACGATTAGAATTAAAACATACAATTATACAAAAAGGTGGTATTTGGCCAACCTCAAATTCTGACCTTATCAGTAAATATCAAAATGAATTTAATAAATTTGTAAACAGCATAAATTTTGATAATCTATGTCAATAATTTAAAAATTTATGTAATAATAACAAAACAGTTAGCATAAATGTAAGATTAGATTTTTTTTTTAATCATTTAACTTAGATAATAATTAGCTATAATATTTATGAATGTTAAAACAAATATTGATAATGTATTTAAATAAGTTTAAAATTTAAATTTCGCAAATGTTAAAACAAAGGTTGACAAAGTATCCAAATAGGAAATATGTAATATAGGAAACTACGATGAATTTAAAAAGATAAAATGATAAAATATTCAGAACGTTTTGTCAACATTTGTTAGTTATAATAACGTAAGGCATGTAATATTACTAATTGTATTGGGGCATGTCGAAATAAATAAATCATTAAATATGCAAAAAAAAAAAAAAACACACACACACACACACACCGATACACGTACTACTGTGGTTGTAACCTCGCATGCACTAACATCCATAGTGACCACATTGATATGATTGGCAAAATGTGATAGAAAAAACGATTCTATAATGTCACCAGGAAACTGTTACACTCCATAGCGTGTTAACAACGATCTGTGACCTGCTATGTCACAGTAATACATAAACGAGACGAGTATAACCTAGACGTCACATTAGTAGAGATTCATGAAAAGTGTACTTAAGGTGTTAGTAATATATAAAAACGTGAGTGTGTAGGTTACGATGATTTAGCGTCTAGGTGTGTTTATAGATTTTATTTCATACTAATACGATATAAACAAATAAACCCTTAGTTACCGTAAACATAAACTGATATATAGATCTATAACTGCTCTCTAATCATTCTAATGCATTTTGACAAATATTTGAAAACTTGTCAGTATTTATATGCATGGTAATCATGTCTCCTTAATTTTTAAATGACGTTCGTTTAATTTTAATAACCAAAAAAATTTCGTTTTCAAATTTCCTGTGTAATTATAATTATGATTTATTAGTATAAAATGAAATAAAAATGATCAGTTCCATCACCTGAAATTCTCGCTAGGTTTTTATCCATTGTAACAAATTAATGAATTTGACAAATATTTATAAACTTGTCAGTTGATATATCCATAGTAACCATGCCTACTTAATTTTGAAAGCAACGTTCATTTAATTTTAATAATAAAGAAATTTAATTTGCATATTTCATTTTTAACGTATTAGTATGAAATAAAATGATTTATCTATCACGGGAGTTATGTATGTTAATAACTTCGAGCAAACTTAACAATCCGTTGCCCTCGATAATTAACATACCCATAACTCCCTTGATATATAAATTACTACAGCATGTCAGCTTAAAAAAATAAAATCAGTTGAAGGAAAAGATAACGGTTTAGTTAGCTCTACAAATTTTAACGTTCTGTAACAATTACCGTTATCATCTCCAGTAATTGATTATAATTTTGAAAAAACATTCGTAAAAAGATAAAAAAAAAATACACGATTTCGTATTTTTCTACTTATGTTTTGTTGATTTTTACATTTGTTGTCGGTGTAAAATCTACATTGCATGGATGTACGAATTACTGTGCTAAACATTTGATACTGTGATGATGGCCAGTTGCTTAGGAAGTTTCAACAATGAAGACCACATACACAAACAGTATATGCTTGGATGTTGGGAGTGCACAGAGTACATATCGTTTTGCTGAGTGATCCAATTTGTATTGAACTATTTGTAGAATACAGTTAATTTTAATCGTAAATTTTACCATTTAAGTAAAATATTGGCGGTTCGAGTTTGGGTGGCTGTAGCGTGATCAATTGTTAAGAACCTTCACAAAAAAATGTATTACTGTAACCTTGCAACATAATTGAAAGAAGTAAATAATCTATACCAAATCTTCTACAACCGATCAACGCAATTGTTTTGACAAAATCTGAATTGTCGATTTATTAAACAATCGGATTAAATTATTACAAACTACTTACAAGGAAAGGAGTTATTATTCACGATTCACGTACAGTCTGCATTTAATTTTTTGTGCGATTTTCAGACGATTAGGATTCCCAGGAATAGCCTTCAACCCTTGATGATGAATTGAAGGTGCATATTTGAAAAAACATTATGATGTGGCTGTCGTCTGTTGGAAAATCGTCACGGTATTCTCGAGCTGCTTCTGCTGTATTCACAAAAACCATGCATGTCAACATATTCTTGATTAGAAAATTTAAAAGGCATTTTGTTTAACGTTTGAAACTAGCAACCAAATAAAAAGTAATTTACGAAATTACTTCTAAATTAAAATATTGTTCCTACAAATGTCAAAAGTTAGTCTTAGTTTACTTCATGAAATTTAAATTCGAAATTAAATTTTGCATCACTGGCCTGACACCACCTGACAAAATCGGAAATACCTCGAAAACGTTGCGTCGTACGTGTACCATGGACCCATACTTTTTTGTTCCAAAAAGCATAATCAATCGGAAGACATTATTGGATTTCCAATAAAGTCAGTGGCGTAGGAGATTTTTTTTGAAAAGGGGCGATGGTACACCCATATCTCCGCCACTGATTTTCGTATTTTATCATCATAAGCCCTAAATAATAAGGGACAATTAAAATTTAAAATTATTCAAAGTTGCCGTTTTAGAAATATTCAAAATATTCTATTTATTTTACAAAATTTTATCACTCTGCATCTCGAAGACGAAGTTCTTCAGCATATATGTTTATATGAAAAACTGACATTTTTACGTTAACTATCCTTTGGTAAAGACCTGCCGTTATAAACTGGACCACCCTGTATAAATTTTATTGTGTATGTATTTAATTTGATATTTGTCATTTTTGTAAACGATTACAAAAATTTGCTTCGCAGCACATGCGCTGTCACATTTTTGGTGCTACGCCTCGAGTTAAAAAAGAACGGCCTAGCACCAAAACATGAGTAAACAGAGCACTAGTTTCAAAAATAACTATTATAATTTATACTTTGGTTGTTTCTCAGAAGAAAATGTAATTCAATTTTATTCTTTTTAATGACAAGGCTTGATTTAGAATCTCTATTCCTTTCGCTAAAATAAATACGGTTAGTGCAATGGCTGTGCTTGTTAAGTAAAATAAAAATGTATAGCAACAAGTTTAAACTGTAATTCATGATTAGGTTTTTTTTGTTTCTAAGGTTTCCTGTATTCTTTACTGTAAATAAGTAAAAATTGTGTTTGAGGCATGACATTTTACCGCATAGTCCGCATAGCGGTCATACTACGGGCTTCTTATTTGATGGCTTGCAAAGTAGTCTCTATTGGATAGGGATCCTAGCCTGTATAGAATTACGTTGTGCACATATGGCGTTTGCAGCAAGTAAACTAACTCATTACCACGCTGACCGACAGTAAGACGATACCGTTAGTTGGGAGTCCTACATTTTTCTGGAGCGTGGTGATCAGTCTACCTGCTATTTCAGGTCCCTACGAAGCTAGTATGATTGCCTGAGACCGGTCTAGTTACGTAAAGTGCACAGCATTAAAAGAGACGGCATGAGAAGGAGTATGAAATTAGGAATGAAATGATTGAAACACAACTTTCACATTCTGTGAGTATTAAACATAAAGCGGAAAGGAAAGGATCATAGTAGTGTGGCGCTATTTTCAGGAGTTGAAACGGAAATGCCTGGTGCGAGAGGAGTTGGAGCGATTGTATGTGAAAAAGGCAAAATACTGTGTTAAACAGTATGAATCGCCCCCCTCCCCCCGAATAATGTGGAATAGAATGAAAATGCAACTTCCAAAGATAATTTTTTGTTAAACCATTGGGCAATAGAGAAAGCGGCAGTAGAATATGGTCAGCACGAACGGAATTCTTTCATAATTTTTTTCACATGTAGTGATTGGTAGTGAGATGGAAAGTGTGTGGGAATGAGACGAGTAGAAGTGCGATGGAATTGAATCGGATGACGTCATAATTAAAAGTGGTATCTATCTGATTGATCGTGCGAGCGCCAATGACAGCACCAGGTTGAGGGCTGTGATTGCAGAGCCTAAGGGAAAACCATGCCCCTTAGTTTCTGATTGGCACCGGTCATTTTTGTTTTGTTTCTGCCATTTTATAGGCGTGGATTATCGGCTATTTCTGTTTTGGCAGCCATGCTTGTTTTTGCGGAAAATTTGTAATCGTAATCTAATAAGGGGTCTTTCAGACTACCTCATAAGGCAGGTATATTAAGTTAATTTGATGCTTGCAAAAAGCAACTTTCATTTCAAAAACACTGGCTTGATTTAAATTACAGCTTGCAAAAGCCAACTTTCATTTCTAAAATACTACCTTGATTTATATTATAGCTTGCAAAAACCAACTTCCATTTCAAAAACAGTATTAATTATAATAGATTATTAAAAGCTCTTTACCTTTTTATTACTGGTAATAACCTAGAAGTTTTGATCGGTTCAGTTCAATATCTTGAATTTATTGCTATATTACTTTGCGATTTAAAATTGGATTGTAGCTAAAAATCTGTTGATGTATTAGGTTTGATTGATGCGACTGATTGATGTAATTGGTTGATTTGATGGATTGAGCAGAGCACGTAGTAAAGACGGAGCCTATGAACCCCTGACAAGGGTCGAGGACCCGAGAAGAAGTTCAGGAGGCCTATACCTGCCTTATGAGATAGTATGAAAGACCCCTTATTAGATTAGGATTTTAAATTTCCCGCCAAAACAAACATGACTGCCTAAAACAAACATGGCTGCCAAAACAAAAGTGGCCGAGAAGTAACACCTACAAAAGAAATGGCCGACAAGGTGGTAGAAAAACGAAAATGCCGCCACCAGAAACCAGGGAACATGATCTGCTCCTAGTTATCCGATTAAATTCCATCTCACTCCCACTCACTATACGTGAAACAAATTATCAAATAATTCCCTTCGTGCTGACCCCATTCCACTAACGACCAAAAATGTGAGAATTTCTGAAACGATTCAAGCGTAAATAACAATAGTAAACGCCAGGTAAATACTGGTGTTAAAATAAATCTGTTTGTATCTAATATATAGTTAAAAAAATGTGTTAATATGTATACATGGCAGAGAGGTAAACCTATTAGCATGACGAAAGTGGGTATAGAGAGAGAGAAGATGAAGTTAGTGCAAACGTCCAGAGTTATATTAGAAAAACTAATAGCTGCAGATGTTAGAATGAGGTATGTAGAAGCTTTGAGTAGAAATTTGAACGTGAATCGAATATTGTGAAACGAGAAAATGAAGGACTGTGACATTGAAAGTGCGTGGATGTCACTGGATGGTATTGCTATCGATTGTACTGCACAGATATGAGGAAAAGCAAATGTAAATAAGCAGAAATAAAGTGCTTGGTGGAATGAGTTTGCAAAAAAAAGGCAACATGCAATAAAAAGATGCTGCGAAAAATGGTACTGAGGGAGAAACAGTTATATGAAGTATACGGATTCAGAAAGGAGACGAACACGGCAGTAAGGATGAGCAAGAGGATTTTTAGGAAAAAATAAACTTCTGTAAGTGGGAAAAAAATACAAAGTGTAGCTCTAAGCACGACGTAATAGAAGTGATGAATACTATGAACGCAATAGTATGAGATTAGTACGGATGGAGGAAATGCTTACAAAAATGTTATGAAAAGTTGTATGGAAGTGGGAATAGTAATCTGAAATAAAACTGAGGATGATAATGAGTTGAATGAGGTAAAGAAAGCGGTACATAGCTTGAAGAGTGGTAAAGTTGCTGGCGTTGATGGAATAACTGATGAAATGCTCAAATAGGGATGTGCAATGTTTAAGAAACATTTTGTGAATATTTAATACATGTTTTAATTGGGAAAAAGTGCGACTATTGTTCCGATGGATAAGGGTAACGTAAGTAAGAGTGATTGTAAAAATTACAGAAGCATCAGTTTGTTGAGCGTAACTGGTAACGTATTTGGAAGAGGTTGGATTGATAAAGTACGCGCAATGACACAGAATAAAATTTGGCACGTTAAATATGGCTTCATGCCAGGAAGAAGAGCATGAGCTGATTAGCTGGTTGCTATGCAGCAGGTGATTTAAAAGAATATAATGCGAAGAAGAACCGATAATGTGCGTTTGTAGATTTAGAGAAAGCGTGTTAATGAGTGAATAAGGAGAAGCTCTGGTACATTTTAAGTGAGTAAATATCTAGTAAATAAATAGAATAAGTGCAATTCCGAACATGAGTCAAAGAGAGAGAGAGAGCTTAAGTGGATACTTCAAAATAGAGCAAGGAAGTACAGTTTTACTTAGGGAAGATGCGAGGGAGCAACGGAATGTTAAGGAAGATTGATGTAAATTATTAGAGATGGATCTAAAGTAGTAATGTTTAATCGTGAACGTGAAAAAAAGGGTAGCTTTTTTACCCTGTAGTGTGATATTGTAAAACAAGGTCGATGAGTTTGTTTGTTTCCATAGAATGTTTACTATAGATGGAAAGTAGACGATGAAATTGAGCGGTATGTTAATGCATTGATTGGTCACGTTGAAAGACTAAATGAGGAACGATTGACAAAGAATATATATATTATAATACAGTATTGTACAAGGTAATAATAAGTTAATTTTTCAGTACCCATTTTGCTTTCTTTATTTTGTGGAAAAAGTAAATGTGTAGTTTCAGATGCTTGTCTTGATGATAAATCTAGAAAGTGGTACTTAACTACTTATGGTTTAAAATTAATTTCTATATCGTAAATAAATGTGCAGCAGAATACAAAAAAAATACTTTTCTTGACATCAGGCATGTTATTGTTCTTTATGGGTACTTGACAAAAGCAGGGGTCCAATCTACACCACAGTACAACACTATTGAATATCAAAACTAAGAAATTCATTTTCTTTTCATAATTTAATTTTAAAAGATGATTGCATGGAAAAACCTGATTAGAATTATTTGAAGTATGTACAGGTTATTAACGATAGAGTAAAGTAAACTGGTGCTTTATGGGTAAACTTTGTCAATAAAATATATAATTATCATATTATATGGCTAGTAAGTGTGCGCATTTTAAAATTATTCTCGGCTGTACAGTGTCCCAAAAAGCAGGGTAACACAAAATTAGTATTTTTTTATGAAACACCCTGTGTATCATTCGATATTTGGATTCTACGAGTACGTGCAATTCTAAACTTTAAATAAACTTTATATAGCTTTCATGCATGTGAAATTTACGGTTTTTGAACTAATTCGAATTGTATCTTGTCCTGTGGTAAGAAAATTTTTATTTTTGGACCAAGGAAAATTCAAGCTTGAGCCTATGTTCTAAAGAAGAAACATGCTACAGGGTGTTCAAAATATATGTTCATAAAACCTGCGCAACTTCAAAAATATCATTTTTCTCAAATAGAACACCATGTATATCTTGAGGCTGTATTAAAGAGAATCAAAAACCACAACTTTTCATAGGTATTTCCTATACCTATCTATCAAAGTTCTGCAGTTATTTTGATTTTTCTATATTATTCTATATTTCGATGGTTTTTTTTTGTGATTATTCGTAGTAGCCATGAAATTTGAAAAAGAGACATAATAAATATATATATATATATATATATATATATATATATATATATATATATATATATATATATATATATATATATATATATATATATATATATATATATATATATATATATATATATATATATATATATATATACTCTAACAGTAAATATATTACGGTATCATAAGAATTTATAAATTAAACGAACATTCTCAAGCCATTGAATCATTCAACAGTTACTAATATGTTCGAAAAGGTGTCCCCCCTAAATCATATCTATTAATTGAGTTTTAGAGTAATCCATTATTTTACTATTAAAAACACAAAACATTCATAATCTTAAAGGGCTACCAAAATACAACAACAGTTTAACAAGTGAAACATTTTTCACAGCTACTGCGAATGATTACAAAAAAAACCATTGAAATATTGAACACATTTTTCATCGCTACTGCAAATGATCACAAGAAAAACCATTGAAATACTGAAAAATCAAAATAACTCAAAAACAGAGAGAGATAGGCATAGGACATACTTATGAACAATTGTGTGGTTTTCGATTCTCTCTATCATAGAGTAAAAATATACAGGGTGTTCTATTTGAGAAAAGTATTATTTTTGAATATCAAGTTTCGTAGGCCTGAATATATATTTTGAACACCCTGTAGGATCTATCTCTAATATTTTATCACTAATACTAACTTTGTGTTGCCCTGCTTTTTTGGAACACTTTGTATAGTCAACAATAAGCTAGTATTTTTTTTTTATGATTGTGGACCTGAACAGGCTAAATTTGGCCTATCGTGCTAAAGCACTCAGGAACACTTAGGAGGATGGATAGAGGGATAGTGAATTACCAATAGATGCCTATGAACAGCTACCTTCAATTTTCTTATATCATAAGTGAGAGGAAAACAGGAACTAGGGAGATCATTCCAGAGTATAGAAGCCGTGTAGAAAAGTGTGGATTTCGCCCGTTTGGTACGACAAGTGGAGATTTTTACTGCATACTGATGATGTGAATGAGATGGTATCAAAGAATATAATTCAGCAGCACAATAGCCGTTGTAATAACGATAATGTAAAGAAAAAACTGAAACCATCCTTCTATGCTCAAGGGACTGTATGTGAGAAGTTAAGGACGGGTCATTTATAAGCCTAATCGCACTTTTTTGAATACTATCAACGATATCGACAACGTATTGGTGAGCACTAGGTAAGCAGAGGTAAGAATTATATTCCAGATGAGGCCGAATTTGGGCCTTGTACAGCAGAAGGAGTTGTCGAGAGGTAAAGTACTGCTTAGATCTGTACAAAAAGCCTAATTTACGATCAAATGTTTTGGTAGCTGACAGAAGATGGTCAACCCACGAGAGATTTGATGATACAGTCATACCCAGCAGATTAATAGAGTCTTGTTAGCACTAAATTTAACTAGATTATTGCTTCCACATTCGAGAATACGATGAATGTCTTTGTTGATTGAATTTGCCATTTCAGCTTTAATTTCTTGATTTGACATAGAAGGTGGATTATCAGTATGAGTAGACTAAGATGAACTACAGTGAAGAGTGCTATCGTCAGCAAAGCAATGGATGGGGTTAGTTGTTGAAGAAATAAGGTCATTTATGTACAGCAGAAAAAGTATAGGCGCTATAACAAATCCCTGTGGTACGCCCGCGTTAATGCTAACTTCGTTTGAAACAAAAGCCATCAACTACGACACGTATTCGTCTTTTATCGAGGAAACTAGAAACCCAGTTGATGAGTGTATCATTTAACCCAAACGAGGTGAGTTTGGCAAGTAAACACTTATGCCAAACTTGGTCAAATGCCTTTGAGATATCTAAAGCGACTACAACTGTTTCACCGGACTGCTCTACTCTATTGTTCCAAACTTGCGTCACATATGAAAGAAGATCACCTGTTGAACGACTTTGCCTAAACCCATATTGGTGGTCACTAAGGAGTTTGTTAGTTGTAAGGTACGTGTGGACTAGTACTAGTACTAGTTCGGGATAACATTTCTTTAAGACAATAGCTGGGATACCGTCTGGGCCAGTCGCCTTATCGAGATCAAGCCTACCGATGATCGATTCCAAGAGCTTGTACCGAAAATAAATTGGTTTCATAGCGTATGAAGAAGAGTTGACTAGGGGCACACCTTTTCCAGAATCATTGAGACACGAGTGTGATGCAAATAAATCCACAAAAACATTGGCTTCCTCAACAGAATCAGCAACTACCGATCCGTCAATGGATGTCAGAGGCCGAAAGTTTTTACTAATGGCTTTAGCTAAAGACCAAAACTTACGACTGCCTAAAGGAAATGTAGCTAGTTCATTCCATTTTCGTTGTTCGAACAACTTTTTAGGTTTAGTGATGACACTTTTGCAGATATTTATAGCACCAACGTATTCTACACGACTGTCGACCGATTTATTAGATTTCCATTTAATGTAATATTTATTTTTTAAGAATATTGCATCGGCACAAGCCTTATTGAACCAGGGTTGGGAACGTGAATGACCTATACGGTACTGTTTTTTGGGAATGTATAACTCCATTCCCATGAGGATGACTTCAGATACTGAAAGAGCGATGTCCGAAGGAGAGGACGACTTAAAACAATATTCACGCCACGGAAAGATTGCAAAGATATCCCGTAAATCACTCTATCGAGCTGACTTAAGATACCACAAAGTTCTATCTGTTTTCCGAACAACAGTGGAATTAGGTACAGTAGAAATGATTTCTATTAGACAATGGTTGGAAAGACCTAAAGGCGAAAGGGCGGAAGTTTTATAAACAAGAGGGTTTGATGTAAGAAAGAGATGTATAAAATGTGGAGTATGGTTGGGGTTATCAGGGATTCTTGTGGGTTCAGAAATCGTTTGTGTGAGATCACATGAAATAGCAAATGTTTCTGCACTATGACCAGCAGGAAATCGCCTACAATTGAGATATCGCAAGATGGAAACTGAGACAGATGATAGCCAACTTTCATACTAAGGTAATCGAAGAAGTCTTGAAGGTTACTGTCATTAAGAGACCTATAAATGGAACAGTAGAGTTTCACAAAATTAGGACCAAAATGTTTTAACCAAATCACGTCAAAATTTTTATTTTCTAAGGAAGAAACCCTCTTGCAAGCAATTCTCTCCTTGATGCAGGCACATACACCTCCTTTATATCGAAAGTTAGAGTGAAGGTGGTATTGAGGAATTTGCTGACTCGGAGTTTTCAGAGGAGACTTATGTTTCAGATAAAAACAAAATATCAGGTTGTAATTGTTCAAGATGTTGGTGAATAGCATTAAGATTAGACCTGATACCGCGGATGTTACAGTAGTGAATTAGAAAGTTGATACTTTCGATGACCTCCTGGACATCCGAATGGGGCAGCATTTTACGTCCGGAATTTATTACCCTACAAACCACAGCCATCTAATTCTTTAATTTGAGACTTTTAATCCGATAGGAAGACAGTGAGCGCGAGACGGAAGAATAAAGATGAGAATAGATTAAGGATGAAGGAAAATGTAATCGCCAGCCCTTACCGAGCTCAGAAAATCGGAGACCCAATATTAAGGAGCTCATGGTAAGGGTGGTGGTACCTCCCCCGCTGGCATGGAGTATACATGCCTACCATCTGCGTATGATATTGTTTTAGAAGTTTTAATACTGTTGTAATGAAAAGAAAACAAATGACGTCAGTTAATTTCACTATTATTCCTAATAATGACACTTGTTATATTATTCTTAAACAAGTGTCGTATATGACACTTATTCCTGGAAAAGGAAACAAAGATAAGTTTCTGAAACGCAGAAGGAAATATTATATATATATATATATATATATATATATATATATATATATATATATATATATATATATGTATATACACGGTATACGCCAAAATAACGGTACCGAAATATGAATGGCCATGGAATGGCTTGGGCGATGTCTGTTTGTTACGTATGGATTGTTTGTCATTAACTGTCATGAATAATATTACGCACGTGTTAAGTCGTGCTGAAAATGATTCTAACGGCTGAGAAAAGGTATTTAAAGTAGGTCCTTATTTTGTTGAGAGTGGGAATTAACACACAGTTATTGAGAGTTACAAGCAGAACATAATCATACCTTTAGTGAGAGATTTAGGAATTTTTCCACGCCCGAAATTTACAGGTGAACAGACAATGGTTTCAACACGAGGGCGCCACCAATCTTACGCCTAGGCGCTCATTAGAACTTCTTCGCGAGCATATTGGAAACGGAATACTTTCTCGTTGAACGGACTTCGATTATCCTTCCCATTCACCTGACCTTACACCTCCTGATGCACACATTTGGGGTATGAAAGAGTCAGTATTCCCCTCTGATGATGCACTAATAGATATTGCAGAACTACGGCAAACAATAATAACTTATTTCCAACAACTGCGTCAACCACTATTTATGAATATGTTCAATGATCTGCAAAATCGCTATGAAGCTTGCATACAAAATTTGAAAAATTTCTAATATAAGTTCATATTCGGGATATGTTATTTAGGCGACATAAAGTACTGCACAAAGCTCATTTCATTGGTAAGTAAACAAATCTGAATTGTAGTACAAGGTCTGCAGGCCGGCTAGTGCAACTATATTTTCGATTTCTTGTTTCAAAGTAGGTATTCATAATTTCTTCATCCAGATCCCTGGTTGCAGAACTCGACCATAATATTTGTTTTCCACGACTCATTGTAATTCAATGCTAAATAACAAAGATTAAACCACCAAAGTTAATATTTTATAACATAAATAATTAATATCTTATCTTAAATTTAGATCAAGTGGTATAAAGATAGCGTGGATATGTTCATATTTACTTTTATTGTGCAATATCAAAAACAAGTTTGAAATAAAAGGTAGCGTATCTCACATCATACGTGCAAAATGTAGTTAGCAACACAGACCAGAAATCGAGAAAAAATACTTAAGTAAGTTTTTTGAATTAAAAGACCAATCGTTTAATGATTTTAAAAAATTAATATTGAAGTTTGAAGTAATAATGAATATTAATGTTCAATAAAATTTTTAAGTTATTTGCGCAGCAACCTTAAAACAATTAATTTTCATTGATTTGAGTTTATAAAAGTAAACGAATTTCATTTTAAACAGTAAGCACGTGATTAGCGAATTGAGCATTATCGTTGGGTAAATATGACACACTCAAATAACATTTCTTTCTGCTCGAACGCATACTCCTTTTATTGTTATTGTCGGTGTTCGTCCCACTTGTTATTGCCTTCATACAATGAAGCAGCGTATTCGCAAAATGTGCATTCATCAGTAAATTAAATAATTACATTTTTCTCGTCTGTTTATATTTTGTCCGACAATTTATATGACAAAAACTAATATGAAATTTATAGTTCAAGTAATCATAATTATGATTCAAATACTCAGGATAATATTGAGTACTGTAATTTTCACATTATTATGAAATTTGATTACATTCAATATAATGAGGTAGGTATCTACTATCTTTAAAAATTTTACTTTTTCTGTTCAAAATAATTTATGCTTTGATACATTACATAACTTTTCTGTGGGTAACTGGTTTTAATGATGCACAATTTCGTTTTGGCACATAAGCATTTAAAAAAATAAAGTACAACGACAAACATTAAGACACTGGTTACTAATTTTTTTTAATTTATGGTTCTAAAATCCTGTAAAATGAATACCAAACTACAACAGAACCAATTCATTACAAAGATATATTTGAGATCTGAAATATACCCACAAAAATATTGAATCTAGAATCAATCACGTAATGTTATAATACGACGAAGAATAGGTTTCAGTAATAATTAAAAAAAGTCTAAATACAAATTTCTAATTGCTTTACGCATCGAAATGACCCATATAGCTATAGT
>JARFJB010000339.1:2080000-2120000 GCA_036346205.1 Vesta saturnalis
ATCTTTTCGCGCACGGCTACATCGTCTGATATTCTAGGCGTCCATGTTTGCTCACTTCTTGAGGTACGCTGTAGATGCAGGAAGCAATTTTTGGGTTTCCTCCTATATTTTGTGAAATGTGCCATTGATTTGATGGTAAGATAATTTAATTCGTAACACTAAAAATTAAAACATTTGTTCTTTTCAGGCACTTTTTCAATTTTTTTACATTGAGTTGCACTTTTATTACTTTTACTTTTCTTCTTTAGTTACATTTTAAATACGCATTTAATTTTACTTTTGCGTGCGATTTCATTTTAATTTTGCTTTTGAGTATGATCTGAATTTCAAGAAAATGCAATAAACGGTTTATTCGATTTCATGAAAATAAATTTATAAGAAGGAAAATTTCATTTTTGGGTGTGGTTTACAACGTAAAGCATTATTTCAAGATATTGCGCAATATTTGTGCAAAGATGACATCACCTTGGTTGACAGTTCCGTAATCATTTAAATACCAGAGGTTATTAAAAAGTTTGTGTACAAAAATTTTACGAACACGTATTTATTTTTAATGATTTTTTAGTATTTTAAGACTATCTTTAAGATATATTTTATATAATCCTAATTTAACTGTTAATAAACATAGTCTGTTTATTTTTTTATTTTTTACATTTTGATAACATTTTCATGGTAAACCTCAGTTTAGTTATTCCGAGCATTATTAAAAAATAACTTGGCGTCCGAGATCATTTTTATTAGTGTTACATTGCATTTTTATTATTTATGTTAAGCGAAAATAACACAGCAGAAATTGTGGTTTTTAAGCAAATCAAAAGAATGAACCACCCTACATTAATCTACTGACTGAATCAAAGGAATTATTTGTGGTGAAAGGTTTGTATATCGAGTTAGTTAACGATTTGTTTTTGGAGAACTTTTTACACTTATTTCTTTATTATATTATTTAAAACACATTTTTATACGATTACCATCACCATTTATTTATATATGACTTACAGAAGTTGTTACAAGATGAGAAAAAATATTGGAAAACCTAATATTAATGTAGTTGTTGAGGATACCAAGTGCTGAACAAGGTAGGCCTTAGCATACACTAATCTCTGCCTCTAAGCTAAAGCTAGGTAAGAACTTTGATTACCGGAAAAATAGTGACAAATTGGAGTATAAAGTAATGGACATAAATGAACTATCTGATGCGTTTAGTGCCTTGGCAGTATGTAAGTTTTGCAGCAAAGCTTAATAACTAAAACAAGTATAGTAGGTCTAGCCGCCAAATTTAGATTGTTTTGTCAAGGTCGTAAACAATTTGATACTCAATCTTCCACCAATGTTATTGAACAGCCATGTAAAGCTTTATGTGAAGAGTCAATAGCTTGTGCAGTTGAAGAACCTATTACCCTGAACGAAAAATCTAAATTTAGATCTGTTCCCCTAGATGGCTCATGGCAAAGAGAGGATATACGTCTGTTGGCATAGTAAAGGATTTCCATACTATGTCAAATTATTGCCAGTGTCCTTTGAATAATGAAAATAAACACATTAATACATATTTTGCAAATTACATAGGTACCAGCTGTGGGTTGGGGGTTGACGGTGCCATTACATTACTTCATCGTTCTGTCCAAAAGTACAATGCACGATATACAGGATACTTGGGGGATGGTGATTCTGTTACCCACTAGTCTGTACTTGATGGCAAACCTTATAAAGATTGTGAAATAAATAAATTTGAATCCATTCGCTACATTAAAGAAAGTTGAAAGCGGGCTATGGGAATTGAAGGCAACACACACAGAATCGTTATCGTTATCGTTATCCGGAAAAAAATCGGCTCACTGACTAAGCAATTCAATTATTTTATGTATTAGTAATTAGGGGGAACATACAAAGTGAAAAATACATGCATAAAACTGTATGAGCTATCTTCTTTCATAGTCCGTTCAACAACGATAATCCGACGCACCAACTCTGCCCACCTGGAAATGATTCTTGGTGTAAGTACAGGAAAGCTATGGCTTCAGGTCTCACATATAACTGTACAAAACATTTCCACCTCGCTGAAATTATTATGCTATAGCTAAAGTCAATATTCAAGCTATTGTCTAATTCTGTTCATCTCAAAAAATGTTTGAAAGGAAAGTCACAGAACCCGAATGTGTCACTAAATTATTTGATATGATTACGTCTTCCGAGATAAACTTTTGTTGGACTGCCAACTTTTGGTATGTAAGAAGCCGTGTTTTCATTCAAAGGGAAAGGTGTTGCAACATCTAGGGCTTAAAGCTGGCAAAGGCAGAACCAGACAACACCTCTTACAGTCATGGAGACCATTAAAAGAGTTACAATTGTATTCTAAAACTCTTACATAGCCTTTTTTGTTTTTCCCGAACTTTGTATTTTTAAATATGCACTACACTTAGCTCAGTAACTGCTTAATAAATCTTACTGAAATTTTTAATGTGCTTTTATTAATACCAAACGAAGTAAAAACCAAATAAAAAGAATATTTATAAAAAATTTATGGACCATTTTATTTATTTTTTAAATAAAATTATAATTTTTTTTTGTACTTGTAAAACCATAATCTTCTTTACCGAACTAAACAAAACGTTAATCTTTAAGACAAAAAAAATTGCAACAATATCTCAAACAGTATGCAAGTTATATGCAATATTACCAGCTCTGAGCTTAAATGGCGCCCTGAGTGCCCTTACGGGCATGATTCTCACGTTTAAAACAGGTCCTAAAGACTGTTTCGTCCATTGTCCCCGGTCACTTACTCCTGGCACATAAGACGACGGTTCATCAGGTGTATCTGATCCCCGTGTCTGAAGTGTGTCCTGTTACTGTGTGTTTTTCCACACTGTTCCCACGAGTATGGAAGGAGAAAGGTCACGACGATGGTGGACTTCTGCTATCATGAAGGGTGACTTAAACACAAAGGGATTCTGTCGGGTAGACCGAGGTAGTGTCAGTAGCGGCTGACCTTATATGCAGTCCACACATGTCCTGGCCAGATCAACTACACTCTAGAATTTAGGATATTTAATGAAGTTTTCTCTTCTAAGTCCAGGCAACTAAATAAGGACCCCCGGCCGTTCACTGTGCGGCATTCCCTAGCCACTGTCCCCAGTTACGACATCCCGGGCTTGCCACAGTCGTGGATACTTTTGACAGCGCACGTCTTGGGACGAGGAGAAAGGAAGACGGAGAGGTCTCTCAGCATTTGCCGGGAGCCTGAAAGGAGCAATAGTTGGAATGAGTGGATAGAAAATAGTTAAAGTAAGGTAAGCCACTGAAGACAAATACGAGAATTACTGATCCATTTGTCGCTATATATTTATTATGGGTAGCACAAAATCCTAGCATTCGTATCCAAGCTCACATGAGCTAATTATTGAACTAAACATCTTGAAATAGCCTATGGGTTGTTTAATTAAATGGTGTAGACAAAGAAAAGTATAGTTACAACTTATTATATACACTTTTTTTTTCTAAAACTGTAGTTCTGAGATGCCAAATTAATATACTCTATTACTTTGTTCGAATAAATAATCTGCAAAGCATTATCATGCTTGAATTCTGCTCAAATTGCTTACTGCTGCTCTACAACATCGTTGTCTAGTCAGTCAATAATAGTTCTCAGGTTTACATATTCGGTGTATTGTTTGATAGCAAACAGTGTGACACTTACTCGTTACTTTGCCATATATATACAGGCGACAAAACACCAAAGTTTTTTTTAGAAGTCTTTGACTTCTATAATCGCTAAATCCATGCGCCCCACAGCTCTTCCTTGTTCCATAGCTGCCTTCTTCAGTCAGTCCTTGGTCAAGTTATTGCACACGTGGTCCATACTGCACCTCCGGTGTAACTACAGCTTTTAAGTAGGCTCCCCGGAGGAGACTGACTGATCAAATCTCATGGCTAAATCCGGCTTGGATTTAATCCAAGTACTCGCTTTCTCCGTCTCAGCACTTTTAAGTTTACGAATTTGTTACTTGCATTTTTTTGGTCTGTAGTCCAAAGCTACTTATCCCTGCAACGATCACGGTTATTCCTGCCACATAAGGCGACCGTCCATCAGGTGTATCGGATCCCCGTGTCTGAAGTGTGTTCTTTTACCGTGTGTTTTGCCACACTGTTCGTACGAGTACGGAGGAAGAAGGATCACCTCAATAGGGTTCTTCTGCTACCGTGAAGGGTGAATAAATACGAAGGGATTATGCCGGGTACCCCGAGGTGGGGTCAGTAGCGGCTAAACCTATATGCAGTCAAGTATTCCCTAGCCAGGCTCACCACACTCTAGGATTCAGGATTTCTAGTGAGGTTTTTGTCCTCTTAGTCCAGGTAACTAAACCATTACCCGCCGACCGTTCCCCTATGCGACATTCGCTAGCCACGCCCTGCGAGAGTCTCTGGATTACAGCTCGCGGTTGAGGTTTTAGGAGACTGATGGCCTTCAGCCGTCTCCAGCAAGGACATCTCTGGCCTGCTACAGCAGTGGACACTTTTGGTGGCGCACGTCTTGGGACGAGTAGAAAGGAAGAGGAATAGGTCTCTCAGCATTTGCAGGGACCCTGAAAAGAATAATAGTTGGAGCGGGTGTTTGGATAGAAAAGAGTTAAAGTAGGGGAATCCACTGAAAACAAATACTGGTTGCGAGGCCCCACGTACACTGGTCCGCATCACCGTATTTTCATTGCTAACAGTAACCGTTTGAGGTCAAAGGCTCATATGTCGGTGTAGGTTTTGAATCGCTAATGATCATTTGCAGGTCTTTGCCTTATCCGCCACCTGGGGACTCGGCTAGCTAGTAGATAGTTCAACCTCTAGGCCTTCATCCGTTAGAGGGTGTTCTGATTTGTCATCTTCAAGACAGTTTAATAATTAATAATTATTTCTCAAAACTATTGCTACATAGTGAGTACAATAACTCGATAACTGTAGTTGCTATTGAAACGTTCAGATTTATACACAAGATAAATAAAAATATACGATTTGATACCCAAAGTATTTTAATTAGCATGCTTAATAACTTCTTATTCTTATGTTCATTCATATTAGTTTTAAAAGAATTTTATTTCCCTTAAGGCATGTACATAAGTTTTCCTTCTTAACGTACCGTTCTATTTGCCGCTCTCTATTTATTATGGGTACCAGAAAATTCTAGCATTCGTAGGCAAGCTCACATGAGCTAAATATTGAACTAAGCATCTTGAAATAGCCTATGGGTTGTTTAATTAAATGATGTAGACAAAAACAAATATAAAGAGTGTTTCAATAAGAGCGCAAGATTTGAATTGCGCGCCAAGTTTGACAGTCCTAATGATACCTGATTATGACGTGACAGATCGAAAGTGGCAGATGGGAGTTAGTACACATGGAGCATTACGCGATAGAACAACGTGTCCTGATTGTTAAACATTATTATCAAAATGGTGAAAGCTTTATTGCCACCATTCGTAAAGTGGGTCCAATATTCGGTCGAAACAATGTTCCTTACTCATCTACTGTGAAAAGAATAATAGCATAAAGACTGCCGTCAAACAAGTCCACTTCCAAATACCCAAGAAAAACGAAAAGTTTAGCGCTCAAACATCTAAACTTATAGCAAAGAGAAGAGAGACAAACAGACACTCGCCCGGCTATGAAGAATTAAACAAGAAAGTGAAAAAAGAAATCCGAAAAGACGTGAGAACGCATAACACTCGCATGATTGAAGAACTAATAAAAAATAACATGAATATGAAAGTACTAAGATCCAAAAGAAGTAGAGGAAAACTGGTAATAAAGAAATTAAAAAATGACGAAGGAACTATGGTGACTGATAGACAAGATATTGTAAATGTAATACAAAAATTTTATCAAAATTTATATGAGCAACACATGCAAATGACAAATGAGCTAAAAGAGACTCAGAAAATTAGAGGAAAAATTATGAACACCGGGTCTGAGGAAATACCTGAGATAGATATAACAGAGCTAAGAACAGCACTAAAACAAATGAAGACATGCAAAGCCCCAGGAGAAGACAATATTACTACCGAAATGCTCAAAGCTGGAAGAAGAACTCTTGAAAAGGCAATACTAAAGCTGATGAATAGATGCGTTACCGACGGAAATATATCCGAATCGTGGCAAAATGCGGAAGTAATCCTGATATACAAGAAAGGTGACAACACAAATCTGGAAAATTACCGACCTATCAGCTTGCTGTCGGTATACTACAAACTACTCACCAAGATATTGACCAACCGACTTACAGCTAAGCTCGACTTTTATCAGCCAATTGAACAAGCGGGCTTTAGAAGAGGTTACAGCACAATCGACCACATTTAAGTAGTTAGGACACTTATCGAAAGATGTACTGAGTATAACATCCCACTCCACATCGCATTTGTCGACTACCATAAGGCCTTCGACTCTGTTGAAACCTGGGCAGTACTAGAATTGCAAGAGCACGGATCTATTCGCGATATATCAGGCTCATTAAGCATATATATGAAAAAGCAACGTTGAAAATAAAAATCGATGCAGATTTTGCGACCCAAAAATACCAGTAGAGAGGGGAGTGCGACAGGGGACACGATCTCCCCTAAACCCTTCACCCTGGCTCTTGAGGATGTATTCAAGATACTACCCTGGCAAAATAAAGGTATCAACATTGATGGAACAAGATTGAATAATTTAAGGTTCGCTGACGATATAGTTTTAGTAAGTAACAGTGAGGAAGAATTAAGAGACATGATGCATGAACTAGACGATGCCTCACAAACTATAGGCTTAAAAATAAATATTCAAAAGACTAAAACTATGAGCCCAGTAAATATCAATGTCACTCTAAGAAATCAATCTATAGAAAATGTCCAAGAATATAATTATTTAGGACATAACATCAAAAGGGGAAAAGACAATCAAACAGCCGAGTTAAATAGAAGGGTCAGTCTCACATGGACAGCCTTCGCAAAACTTAGTTATATCCTTAAAAATACTAAAATACCAAACAATCTCAAGCGAAAGGTATACAATGCATGCATCCTGCCGGTGGCTACATATGGCATGGAAACAATGACGCTAACAAAACACAGTGCAAACAGATTAAGAATCTGCCAACGAGAAATGGAAAGAACCATGCTCGAAGTCAGCCTGAGAGACAGGATGCGAAACGAGAAAATAAGA
The DNA here is from genome assembly GCA_036346205.1 of Vesta saturnalis. Lineage (NCBI taxonomy): Eukaryota > Metazoa > Arthropoda > Insecta > Coleoptera > Lampyridae > Vesta > Vesta saturnalis. The sequence continues at coordinate 2,087,186 of JARFJB010000339.1, forward strand.
GCAAGAACGAGGGTCGAAGATGTTGTGGAAAGGATTGCGAGACTGAAGTGGCGTTGGGCGGGTCATATCGCTCGAGGCAACGAAAAGTGGACAAAGAAAATATTACAATGGCGACCACGGGAAACAAAAAGAAGCATTGGACGACCACAAGCACGATGGCGCGACGATTTAAGAGAAATAGTGGGAAAAAATTGGATACTGAAAGCCAAAGGCTGAGACACATGGAAAAAAATGGAGGAGGCTTATGTCCAGCAGTGGACCCTAAAAAGCTGAAAAGAAAGAAGAAGAAAAGAAAAGAATAATCGAAAAATTCGAAAATACTGGTTCGGTTAGTGATGTGAAATTCACGACACGAGCTCGTAGAGGTCGTTCAGAACAAACCATCACGGCAGTTCGACAGAGTGTGGCCGAATGTCTACAGACATCGATTCGTCATCGTGCACAAGAATTGGACATTACAACAGCCACCCTTCAGCGTATTCTCACTAAAGATTTGCATCTCCACGCCTACAAAGTCCAATTGGCTCAACAACTTCTGCCAGCAGACCATGCACAGCGAAGAGAGTTCACCAAATGGATCCTTCAACAACAAGAAGTGATTTTGTGAGCAAAATCATTTTCAGTGATGAGGCCCATTTTCACCTTGATGGCTGATAGGCAAAACTGCCGAATTTGAGGCTCAAAAAATCCACTAATGATTCATCACAAGGCAATGCATCCAAAACGTGTCACTGTTTGGTGTGCATTGTGGTCTGGAGAAATAATTGGACCGTTTTTCTTTGAAGATATTGCTCTTTACGACATGTGGTTTCAGCAGGACGGTGCCACATGTCATACCGCCTGTGAAACATTGACTGTCTTGCACGAGTTTGCTCCTGGTCGTGTCATTTCTCGGTTTGGTGACCACAATTGGCCGCCACGCTCTTGCGATTTAACACTGTTGGACTTCTGTCTGTGGGGTTATCTGAAGTTACAGGTTTATGCCAACAGGCCCACGACCACCGAAGCATTGAAGGCCGAAATTAGACGCTCTATCAATGAAATACCGCCACGTGTATTCAATAATGTTATTGCAAATTTTGCCAAAAGAGTACGCATGTGCCAGCAAAGCCATGGCGGCCATTTACAAGACATTTTGTTTCATACATAATTCCCAAATGTATACATTATAAATCAATAAATATTTCAATACTTTAAAATCTTGCGCTCTTATTGAAACACCCTTTAGTTACAACTTATTCAATACACTTTTTTTTCTAAAATTATAGTGCTGAGATGTCGAATGAATATACTCTAATACTTTGTTCGAATAAATTATCTGCAAAGCATTATCATCATGCTTGAATTCTGCTCAGATTGCTTACTGCTGATCTACATCGTCGTTGGATTGTCACTCAATAATAGTCCTCAGGTTTACATATTCGAAATAAAGAACTGAACATCTTGAAATAACTTATGGGTTGTTTAGTTAAATGGTATAGACATAAACAGATATAGTTACAACTTGTTCTATAAACTTTTTTTTGTTTCTAAAACTATAGTGCTGAAATATCGAATGAATATACTCTGCTACTTTGTTCAAATAAATTATCATACTTGAATTCTGCTCAGATAGCTTACTGCTGCTCTACGTCGTCATTCTCAGGTTTACATCTTCGGTGTATTGTTTGATAGCAAACGGTGTGACGCTTACTCGTTATGTAACCATGTAACTAAACCGGCGACAAAATCAACAACCGTACCTTCTTATAATCATACAATCTCTTGTTAATTTACTAGTTATAAAACGTTGCAAGATGTTATCGTGAATGTATTATTTTGGTATAAAATAAATTATGTAGCCCTGAACCACAGAATCGTAATAATGTTGTCACCCCAATATAAATATTGCCCGATAACATTTTTAATTCGAGCTTAACGTTCACGTCTGCAGATCGATCGGATTACTATTGCAAATAAAAACTAATTATTTACCGAAAATTCAGAAAAATATGTAACAATTCGTATCCAATTTTCGCACGAAATTTCTAATCATAATCGTAATGTCCCGAAGGACAGATGTGTCATGATCCTTCGGTTCTGCTCCACTGATTTTGATTGCTTATTCGACTAAATTCACTGCATTATGTCGTCATATTGGATCCACGTGACGGCTTCCTTGTAATTCAGTTCGCTTTCATTCTGCTCGATTACAAGTATGAGTATGCGGTAACTGAGCATCTGAATATACGGAAAGTGTTTGTACAAAGCGGTCTTTTCTTTGATACCTTTGAAATTAAAGAATCCATTTGTTACGAGATAGTACTCTTCATTGTAATACAAAAAGATGCAATATTAAACTAAAATTCATCATAGTGTAGACTCGACCTGAATTCAGACAGTTTTATGAGAATTTAAAACCTTTCTTATACTGCTTATAGACTCCCGGAACGCACTCGAGTACGATCAATAAAGCCTGCTATTGTGTGCTTTTGAGCCATTCAGGTGATTTCAGCTTTGCAATTTAGATTTCAATCTACTTCAATTTTATCTTAAAATAAAAGATCTTGTAAGGGAATTCTAAATTGGGTTTATGTCTTTCACGATTTACGATTAAATCTTTGATCATGTTGGTTTTTACATTTCTTTGTAGAAGTGCTATTACTCAGAATATTGGTTTTAGAATTTTAGTTTTGTGTCTGTTCAGAAAGTTCATACCTTTATGAGTTCTTGACAGCAACGCTATCCTATATAGTGTAATCGTAAAGGTTTGCTGAAATATTTACGCTTTAAAACACTTTAAAGCTGTATTTCGTCGCAATGTCTACATATATGACTGTTACACTTTGAAGCACAACATTAAACGTTATACCAATGGTATACACTATAATATTTGAAGCATGTAGGTGTAATATTCCGGATTTATGCAATATTAATATTTCTATTTACCTAAAGGTTTGAAACAAATGTTCTGCTGGACTTCTATTCAATATTCAGTTTACCCCATTTTCCCATTTTACACCCTAATTAAAAATGAATGAGAAACGTATTTTTTGTGAGCGTGTGTAGGCAAGAGTAGATAGTAAAGCCAACTTTTCCAACAAACTTTTTGGATTTTAGTTGTTCTCGAAGTTTTTTTATTTAGTGCTTTGAGTTAGTTGCTTTTCATGATTGCGTTATTCTAGAAATTGTATGTTAAAGTAAAGATCCTATTCGTAGCCACGTGTACAAGCAAAACTAGTTAAACTAGGTGACATTATACTAATAATATCCATAGTGCAGTTACCAGATTTGTTTGTATTTAGATTTATATCCCAAAGAGCAAAAAATGTTCTTTGAACGTCCTTAGTGCTATTTTGGTGATAAGTAATGTCCCGACATACGTGTAGGCAACCAACATCCCACTTGGCCGATGCGGTCCGAAAATGTTTGCATGGAGAAGGGATGCAGTCAATCTTATCGTATTCACTAATATGTAAAGGTAGCGTTCCAAGGCCAGCTGGAAAGATTTATGTTTCTATTGTGATAAAAACTTACAATAACTACACTGTTAGCTTGGAATTCTTACTATTATGTCTATATTTTCTTTGACTTAGGTACTTAAGGTTTAGTTTAATTTATTGAACCTAAACCTTAATTTATGTTTTGTATTCTTTACAGTGTTTCAACGCTTATTTGTATTTCCAAACATCAGCGAATATAATAACTAACGCATTAATTCATTAATATCTGGACTAATTTCCTGAATTGTTAATATTCTAATGGATTTATAATCTTATATTAATTGAACAAGTAGTCTATTTACGTTTAACACCTTAAAGCTTAATTGGTTAGTCACGTTTTTATATAAATATTTTTGTAGAAATAAACATTGTTTACTTACTTAAGTAAATTCGACAAGTTGTAATATATAATTGTGATAATAACGATGTTATTTGTTGTTTTTTCTCTAATAAATTGAAATACCTTATATGACGCTCAGAAGCTATTTTGTTTGGTAAAAATGTTCGGGTCGCATCGCAAAGTGGGTTGTTGGTTGCCTACACGTATGCCGGAACAATACTTATGACCAAAATAGTATATGTTAGATTGGGCACTGAAATATCCCGAAGACGATTTTGAAAGTCTTAACACTTAAGGTGGGGTGTACAGTAGGGTGGGTGGAAAAAATATTTTTTTTTTCGGAATATTGTAATAAAACGATGTAAATGAAAATTAAATCTGTTAACACCTTCCATTCGAGTATCGTACTTAAAGTTTATGAAAAATTGCAAAAATTGCGAATGTTTTGTAAATTTTTTAAGACAGTTAAAACTTTTCAAATAAACGTGTTTTAATTTTTACTGTTTATTTTATGGTTTAAATAATATAAATAAATTAAACTCTGATCAATAATCTAATTTCTTCCGTTCGCGCAACGTGTTCGAAGAATCACAAATAATTTGCAATTTTCACTGTGCAACACATAGCTCGTTTTACCAAAACAAAACGACCCAAAACTTACCACGTAGAGGTGGTTGCACTTCGAGTTCCACCCACACCCTACCCAACCAACCATCTAATTGTTAGGTGTGGTATTTACATTATATTTACAACTATTTACAAAAAGTCTCTATAAAGTAGGATCCCTTGGCTTACTGTGTATTTTAATTTCCCTTTATTATACCTCCTTCATTGTTTAAAGCTGATTTGCTGAAGAAATTTGGCACGATCGATCTATAGCTAGGTCTTACTCGGATATAACCATCTCTAGCTTCATACCCACATCCTTCATTCGGGCCTCTGTCACTAGTTTAACGAATTTCTCCACAGCCTGGGTGTGACAGGGAAACTTTTGTATTTCTCTGATGGGCTTAGTGTCAGAACTGATGATTGATTTAATATCATCTCGGCTTAGATCCCCCAGTATTAGGGAGGATACAACACACCAGAATCCCAATGAATAATTTCAGTCTAATTGGAAGCTTGAAAGTTTATCTTCGGTGGTCCAAAATTTCTAACAGTCTTCTTCTTATGGATGGTTTGACTTACTTTTGAGGTCCTTCTGTAACCTAGCTCCATAATATGTTCTCTTTCATAGACAATCATTGTCAAAAGAAGGGTGCAGAAAGAACACATTTCGTTCTATTGCGGGATCAACAACTTAAAGTAATCCATCGGATAAATACCGTGATGTTTTGGTCGGTAAAAATTTGCTCTTTTTTATGGCAAGTCACACAGGCATGTATAAGATGAACATAACTATTTCTTTTAATATGCATTTGGTGAACTTATATGCAACCTAAGAACTCTATTGAGCGCAGTTAGCTATCTGGAATGAGACAAAGGGCTAGCGTTCGACATAATTTCCTAATTGGTGAATAACAACGTTCTTACATCCACTGTTGGTTATAGTTCCTTCACATACTGCAACTTCCAGTTTCTCAATTGATATTGATACATTCAAACATGAAATAATGATTTGAGTTATATAACTCGATGAACTCGAAGAAGGAGATACATGTCAAATATAAGTTGATTCAGGCTCTTGGAAAAGAGAATAGTGTTCTTTCACACTCCTGCAAAATTTCTTGGCGTTTAATTTTTCGGCGACCTAAATACCATCTTTTTGTACGTCAAAGAAAAGACCCTCAGTTTTCTCAGGTACAGTTTTACACGTATCAACAACATAGGAAGAATCTGTGTCGGTTATCATCCCAACATTTCGGAAGACACTTGACGTTATGACACCTGTTGCCCGATTTGAAACTGCAAACCGATCGCCGCTTAACGCTGTTGAGCCAAGTTGAATTCTCATCTGCCATTTGGGCTTTTTAGTCGACGTACTAGGTTTATATTGTCCTCTAGGTCTTTTTCACATTGCACATTGACATACATCAGGTGCTTTTTGGCATGTAGAGTTCACCATCATCGTACATTTATACATTTATAAAGGCTTATCTTTATCACGTCTGTACGACTTCCTTATCTTAATATAGGAATCGTGATATACATTAATAAGTTTGGTAAGACGGCAGTCTGTCAACGAAAAGATGAGAAACTTATATTTTTGTTGTTGCTTCAAAACAGCATATAAGAACACATTCATGTGTTGGTAGTTTGTTTTGGAGAAACTTCGTGGTTCACCAAATTCAGCATTAGCTAATGTTGTGAGAATAACAATATACATGAAACAAACCTAACATCAAACAATGCACGGTATTGTACGAACATGCGCAATGCACATTACAGACTTATACCACTAACAGCAAACGCGTGTACCACTTGTCGCAGACCGCAAAAGACTAAAATGGCGCCCTCGCAACGAGTAGAAGCCCAAGTGGGGGAGGGGTACGCCAGAATATAGATGAACCCGATTCAATTGTATTCAAGCTTATTAAATCAATTTCAAGACAGTGCTGGTTCGTTTTGTTCTGGCAAAGAGAAGTATTGCACAGTTTCCCAATGGCAAAATATTGCTAAATGTATACTTTTCGAACACGTTTTCGCGAATGGAGAAATTGGAATTTTGATCAGAATTTAATTTAATTATATTGTTTAAACCAAAAACAATCTTACAGTGAAGCTGCAAGGTTGTACCCGGCGTAAGTGGTAGCTCAACTCAGGGGATGGACCCAGTTCCCGATACAACCGCTGGATTAACTCTAAAAACCCAGATGCGCCACTCTATTTGAAAGTATTTTTAGGTACTTACTCTGGTAAAGAGAGAACGCCACAGCTGACCTTAATTCGTGCTCGTAAAAAAAATCACCAAAAAAGTAAGGCGAAAAGTTAGGCAACAGCACAGCCAATACAAAAGGATGACAACGTAATTTCTACACCAACCTGATTATTTATTGTGGGTTGAAAAAGTTTGTACCTAACATATCAACAAAAGTACGTCAGTAAGTAAGCAAGTTATAACACAAAGAATGAAGATTAACCCTTTGCCCCAGTACGTATGTAACTAGTTCTTGTAACATAAATAGTTGAATATCGTATATTATAGGGAAAAAAACATAATTAAATCACTTAATTAATCAAACATGCTATAAAACACAATATGAGGATTAACTCTTTGCAACAATGCATATATTTAACAATAATAAATTAACAACGCACTTGTCCTTTTTGACGAACACCCGGTATATTATATATAGATATATATTAACAAATTATAGCTGTTATACTTAACATTCACTCTGGTTTATTTTCTTTAGATGCAGGTGGGTCGTCGTACTTGCCCAGCTTTCGGTATGTCGCCAAAGATTAGAATGGAATCGTGTTGCAACGGCCATTGTCCTTGACGGCGCTTGTAAAATTTGATTTAATTTCTCACAGTCGTCAATCAAAACAAACCAAAAAAGATAAAGGTGCCACCAGAAAGATATAGACGCAGCAGAGGCACCAAAAAAAAGTAGAAGGAGAACCGTTCTTCGATATAGTTATCGACCAAACGCAATCCCTCGATAGGAGGATAATGACGGAGGTTAAACAATCATAAAGCTATCCATATCACTCTTACTGGATTAATTAACCCATTATTGGGTAATTTACGATTTTCTTGTTACAAAATTATAATAATATACCTGGTATATAACACTAACACCCAAAAGAACGGTTCGAGAAAGCTACTTGTAGCGCAATTGGAAGTAATGCGATGGAGAACAGGTATCGCATCCGACCTTGATTGTTAAATAGAATACATTTTTGGCCGTGGTTAACGTTTACTAAAAAAATGTAACAACAAGTATTGTGAACTAAAACAATTTATTTGGGAAGTTTTAACTGTCTTAAAGAATTTACAAGACTTTCAGGATGTTTGCAGTTTGGTATAAACCTTAAGTACCACACGCAGACGGAAGATATTAACAGATTTTATTTTTTTTGGTTTTAAGTATACAATTTTAAAAAGTTCCGAAAAAGTATATATTTTTAACCTTGGGGAAATGCATATACAATGTAAAATCGTTAAATTGTTTAATGTATTATCAGTATCGATTTACGATTAAATCTTTGATCATGTTGGTTTTACATTTCTTTGTAGAAGTGCTATTACTCAGAATATTGGTTTTAGAATTTTAGTTTTGTGTCTGTTCAGAAAGTTCATACCTTTATGAGTTCTTGACAGCAACGCTATCCTATATAGTGTAATCGTAAAGGTTTGCTGAAATATTTACGCTTTAAAACACTTTAAAGCTGTATTTCGTCGCAATGTCTACATATATGACTGTTACACTTTGAAGCACAACATTAAACGTTATACCAATGGTATACACTATAATATTTGAAGCATGTAGGTGTAATATTCCGGATTTATGCAATATTAATATTTCTATTTACCTAAAGGTTTGAAACAAATGTTCTGCTGGACTTCTATTCAATATTCAGTTTACCCCATTTTCCCATTTTACACCTAATTAAAATGAATGAGAAACGTATTTTTGTGAGCGTGTGTAGGCAAGAGTAGATAGTAAAGCCAACTTTTCCAACAAACTTTTGGATTTTAGTTGTTCTCGAAGTTTTTTATTTAGTGCTTTGAGTTAGTTGCTTTTCATGATTGCGTTATTCTAGAAATTGTATGTTAAAGTAAAGATCCTATTCGTAGCCACGTGTACAAGCAAAACTAGTTAAACTAGGTGACATTATACTAATAATATCCATAGTGCAGTTACCAGATTTGTTTGTATTTAGATTTATATCCCAAAGAGCAAAAAATGTTCTTTGAACGTCCTTAGTGCTATTTTGGTGATAAGTAATGTCCCGACATACGTGTAGGCAACCAACATCCCACTTGGCCGATGCGGTCCGAAAATGTTTGCATGGAGAAGGGATGCAGTCAATCTTATCGTATTCACTAATATGTAAAGGTAGCGTTCCAAGGCCAGCTGGAAAGATTTATGTTTCTATTGTGATAAAAACTTACAATAACTACACTGTTAGCTTGGAATTCTTACTATTATGTCTATATTTTCTTTGACTTAGGTACTTAAGGTTTAGTTTAATTTATTGAACCTAAACCTTAATTTATATTTTGTATTCTTTACAGTGTTTCAACGCTTATTTGTATTTCCAAACATCAGCGAATATAATAACTAACGCATTAATTCATTAATATCTGGACTAATTTCCTGAATTGTTAATATTCTAATGGATTTATAATCTTATATTAATTGAACAAGTAGTCTATTTACGTTTAACACCTTAAAGCTTAATTGGTTAGTCACGTTTTTATATAAATATTTTTGTAGAAATAAACATTGTTTACTTACTTAAGTAAATTCGACAAGTTGTAATATATAATTGTGATAATAACGATGTTATTTGTTGTTTTTTCTCTAATAAATTGAAATACCTTATATGACGCTCAGAAGCTATTTTGTTTGGTAAAAATGTTCGGGTCGCATCGCAAAGTGGGTTGTTGGTTGCCTACACGTATGCCGGAACAATACTTATGACCAAAATAGTATATGTTAGATTGGGCACTGAAATATCCCGAAGACGATTTTGAAAGTCTTAACACTTAAGGTGGGGTGTACAGTAGGGTGGGTGGAAAAAAATTTTTTTTTTTCGGAATATTGTAATAAAACGATGTAAATGAAAATTAAATCTGTTAACACCTTCCATTCGAGTATCGTACTTAAAGTTTATGAAAAATTGCAAAAATTGCGAATGTTTTGTAAATTTTTTAAGACAGTTAAAACTTTTCAAATAAACGTGTTTTAATTTTTACTGTTTATTTTATGGTTTAAATAATATAAATAAATTAAACTCTGATCAATAATCTAATTTCTTCCGTTCGCGCAACGTGTTCGAAGAATCACAAATAATTTGCAATTTTCACTGTGCAACACATAGCTCGTTTTACCAAAACAAAACGACCCAAAACTTACCACGTAGAGGTGGTTGCACTTCGAGTTCCACCACACTCTACCCAACCAACCATCTAATTGTTAGGTGTGGTATTTACATTATATTTACAACTATTTACAAAAGTCTCTATAAAGTAGGATCCCTTGGCTTACTGTGTACTTTAATTTCCCTTTATTATACCTCCTTCATTGTTTAAAGCTGATTTGCTGAAGAAATTTGGCACAACTCAGGGTTGGGCCCAGTTCCCGATACAATCACTGGATTAACTTACCTCTAGAAACCCGGATGCGCCACTCCCTTTGGAAGTATTGTTAGGTACTTACTCTGGTAAAGAGAGAACGCCAGAGCTGATCTTAATTCGTGCTCGTAAAAAATCACCAAAAGGCAAGGCAAAAGTTAGGCAACAGCATAGCCAATACAAAAGGTTGACAACGTAATCTCTAGATCAACCTGATTATTTATTGTGGGTTAAAAAGTTTGTACCTAACATATCAACAAAAGTACGTCAGTAAGTAAGCAACTTATAACACAAATAATGAAGATTAACCCTTTGCCTCAGTACGTATGTAACTAGTTCTTGTAACATAAATAGTTCATGAATATCGTATATTAGAGGAAAAAACATAATTAAATTACTTAATTAATCAAACATGTTATAAAACACAATATGAGGATTAACTCTTTGCAACAATGCATACATTTAACAATAATAAATTAACAACGCACTTGTCCTTTTGACGAACACTCGGTGTATTATATATAGATATATATTAACAAATTAATAAGTGATTAATTAATTAAGCGGCGGCATAAAGCACAAAAAAGATATTAGAGATAAATGCTACAGGGTGTTCAAAACTAGAAATTCAAAAACTTCACTCCTCTCAAACAAAACACCCTGTATATTTTTACGCTGTGTTAAGCAGAATCAAAAACCACCCAATTCTTCACTCTATCTGAGTTATTTTGATTTTTCTATATTATTCAATATTCCAATGGTTTTTCTGGTGATTAATATCAGTAGCCACGAAAACAATTTCTCACATGACAAATAGTTGATCTGTCAAACTGTTGTTGCATTTTGTTAGCCATTTAATAGAAAGTTTTGTGTGTTCAATGGTAAAGTAATGGATTACTCTAAAAGTGAATTAATGGATATGGTTATGTGTTAGTAGAGGCACAAACAAATGTCTTCTTGCTCAAAGGTTATTCAGAAGAAGCATCCTGCTCGACGCCAATCCACCCGACTCACTTTTGAAAATTTGTTGAGAGATTCAACTGTCAATCGAACAACTAGAAAATATACGTATCATCTATATCACATTGAATTACACCAGGAATTACGATATGATGACTTCGAAAGACGAGTAAACTTTTACTAGTCTATTATTGCTCAAATTGAAATTAATCAAAACCTTCTATCTCATGTTACGTTTTCTGAAGAGCTTATGTTTAGGAGCAGTGTTGCTATAAATGATCACAATATTCAATATTACGCATTAAACAATCCATTTTGGAACCAACAAATGCAAAACCAATACCATTGGCCCATAACTGTTGGGTGTGGCATTCTTCACAATACAATTATTGGACCGTATTCGTTAACATTCCCTGACTGTACGTATCTACCTTCAATTCCTCAGAAGTCTTGCCTAACCTCCCTCATCTGCTTAGTAATGACGAAGGACAGAATATGTGGCTGCAACAGGACAGTACCTCATCCCAGCACTACCACCGCGAGGAACGTGAATTTTCAGATGATAGTTATCCTCAGAAATGGATTGGACATGGACGTTTCGTTCAGTGGTCCCAGGCTCATGCGATCTTATCCCATTAGATTTCTTCATAGGGGATATATTGAGAAACACGTATATGTCACTCCGTCCACTGCAAAGGAAGGTATGGAATATAGGATACGAGACGCTTTTGGAACGATAACACTGGAGATGCAGGGAAACGTGGGGTAAACCTTAATAAAACGACCAAATATATGCATTCAGCTGGGGGAACACCTTCTCAAACACATTTTAAAAGAACTCATTAGTAACCGTTGAATTATCCAACGACTTGAGACAATTAATATAAACACTACTGTGCCACACTACCGCCAGTACTGCCCATCCAAGGTCTATAGCTTAAAACAAGGTCGGCAGCAACCATACCCACACCATCTACCACCTACCTCACACTTTCCCTTCATAACCATCGCGCTACCCCTGGGATTTAAATCATTCACACAAGAATTAATTACGAAAATATGACAGAGGTTAATATACATCTAGACGCTAACTTAAAAAGTTAAAAGAAATTAAATAATTTGAATTATAATTTTTTTAGGGCAACTATGTAACCTCTTTTTTTATACGTTCATAACGAAAACAGGCAACATTGTAAAAACAAAAACAATGATCTATGTGAAACAGACGTTTAAAACTTTATGTCAGATAAATTTAATATATGCATGTTAGCTTAAAACAAATTCCAAAGCCGTCCGCTTCTATAAGGTATCAATAATGCAGTATAACCATTTTAATTCATATTTAATTCATTTTTTAACTTGCCTTGCGTTATATTATAAAACTTTATAAAGAACATTTATATAAAATTAAATTTTCTTTAAAAAATACGTCTACACTTTTTTTGTACAATTAACCCTTATTTAGATAATGAACACTTAATTTCTGTCTTGGGATTTTTTTTGCTGTTAAATATATCAAATCAAAAAGGCAGGCTATGCAAAACAAAACATGTAGCTTCAGTACGAGGATCTCTCTACTTGACACTTACTGATTCATTTGCTTATTTATCTTAAATAGCATTTGATAAAGATAATCTTAAGTTTCTCAAGTGTAGTGAAAAAATGGAATTAACCCGAGGATAATGACTTATTATTACTTTAAGAAAGGTTTAAGTGCATATCACAGCGAACAAGATTTGATATCAACATTTGGCAATCAGGCCCCTTCCTTGGCAACACTGAACAGATGATACAAGGAACTCAAACGTGGAAGAACTAGAGTTACTGACCAGAAAGGCGCAGGCCCTCGCATTATCGCTGTAACAGAGGAAAAAATTGTTGCTGTGAAGAAGATGATCGACCCAGATAACAGAACTAGTTACGCCCTAATATCAGCTCAAGTGGGGATTGGCTCCTTATGTGTAAAAACAATAATACACTACCACCTTCACCTGAAAAAGGTCGTAAGTCGTTTTGTACCCCATCATCTTACAGGTTTTCAAAAAACAGAACTAGTAAGAATTTGCCACAAAACTCATTGTTTAAGAATGGTATACACCAAATATTGTCGTAAATTATAACCGGTGATGAAACTTACATTACATTTTACGACATGCCAACTCGGCAAGAGAGCTGCATATGGATCAATGAAGGCGAGGCCGTGTTTAATAAAGTTCCGAATAAGGGAATTATGATATATCACGATAATGCTTCCTTCCATACTACAGAGCTAATTCGGCAGTATTATCTGCAAACAAGATTAATGTAATCGGACACCCTTCCTACTCATCGAACCTGGCACTGTACGACTTTTAACTGTGTCTTAGGCTAAAAAGGATCTTACGAGGAAAAGGTTGGTCCTGCTGGTCGGTGCTATTTCAATATTATTCCTAGAGCTGCTTGACTTGGAGCATTTAAGCAGCGGGAGGAAAGAATTGCTAAGTGCATAGCAGCAGAAGGAAACTACTTAGAACGTAGAAATGTTGAAAAAGTTACAGTGGTTCATTTATTTTCAATAATTATGGCTTGTCCCCAAATATGGAATATTTGATATACCCAAATAATACTGTCTAATGGACAGTATTTGGTGTTATAGAAATACCTAGATTTGCCTTGGTACACGTCAGATGAAAGAAGTACAAACTTTCACAGCCCTTTTACGATTTACATGTACCTTTGTAGGCACGAAGGAAAGTGTATTAGTAGTTAGTAGTAGGTCGTATAACCATTAGTAAAGAATATTAAAATATTGATAAATGTGGTACAGAAAAATCCAGGTGTAGAAAGCCCTAAAGCAACTACGGTATATAAAATTTATATGTATCTAAAGAACTGCACAGGGTTATTACTCACCATGTTGAGGAATGATAAGTTTTCGAGTAATTTTAGCTACATAGTTTGCTCTTGTTAAGCATCTATAATTTCCTTAGGTTAACCATTGTACATGAAGAGACAACCATACGAACCAATTTAACTGTCAATATCATTTCATAGTTTATGTTACGAGTAATGTACATTGCCTGAAGATCTAGCAATTCAACTGCTGTTGATTTTAACTAAATACTAATTAAGCCCATTTGTGTGGGATTCAATAGAATTTTAGATAAAATATATGTTGAAAAGGGTGAACAATTTTCCTTTGTACTATACAGAGCTGTTCGAATTTATTTTAAAAGAATCTAACGGTATATTCCCCACTGAAAAACAGTAAGTTTTTGCTAACAAACATATATCCGCAAACAAACAGTTTCTTCAATATAGGGTGCTAAACATACTATGTATACATAAACGGTTTTTCATTCCTACCCTACAACCTACATAGACATATGTGGGTATAGAAGGTTATACAATTTTTTTCACTATCGCTTAATCGACCAATTATCTCATTTCACAACGTTTGGCCAAGTTTGCCCAAGATCGGCAATGATGTCTATCTGTGAGGTGTGTGTGTGTGTGTGTGTGTGTGTGTGTGTGTGCGTGTGTGCGTGCGTGCGTGCGTGCGTGCGTGCGTGCGTGCGTGCGTGCGTGCGTGTTTGCGTGTTTGCGTGTTTGCGTGTTTGCGTGTTTGCGTGTTTGCGTGTTTGCGTGTTTGCGTGTTTGCGTGTTTGCGTGTTTGCGTGTTTGCGTGTTTGCGTGTTTGCGTGTTTGCGTGTTTGCGTGTTTGCGTGTTTGCGTGTTTGAGTGTTTGCGTGTTTGCGTGTTTGCGTGTTTGCGTGTTTGCGTGTTTGCGTGTTTGCGTGTTTGTGTGTTTGTGTTTGTGTGTTTGAGTGTTTGCGTGTTTGTGTTGAGCTGATTGGTTTTTGGACAAATCCATTGCCAGTGAGGGGGGTATTATCAGAAGCAGTTTTTGGTTTTTATCAAATATTTCTAAAACAGCTACATATTTCAAAAATATAGAAATACCTAGATTAAGACTTTAAACATGTCGATTAATTATATTTCATGCAATTTTTTTATGCGACGAGTAATTTAGCGGTACAAAAATTCCCACAGTAGAATTCCAGTGTTAGTTTAAATTTATCCAGTACTTGAATAACGATTAATTTTATAAGAGAAAGTGTATACGTATTTTTTGAAGAAAATTTAGTTTTACATTACAATACATTTATACATTTGTCAATTTCCCATAACCAAATCTGACATAACCGTCATAAATCAACTATTTGTGAGTTATTATTTTATTCATTTTATTTATTTATGGACCGAGATCTAGACACAAACGGAAATGTCAGGCATCTCTATGCGCATCAACTACTAATGATTGTTAGCCCTACCCGTCGGTGGAACTTTGACATACTAAAGGAATTCTATCTTTAGTACGGAATCGTTAACGCTTTAATCATCGTATTGCCACGGGACCTACAGGTTTACTTCCTATTCGAGAAGTAGTGCTTTGGTTTTTTTCCGTTTTAGAACGGCCAGGTTTGAACCCACGCCGCTCGGTTGAAAGGCAAGCACTCTAACCAAGTTATTGTTATTTATTGCAAAAATTGTGTAATTTTAAATTAACTAAACTAGTTCAAAGTATACCATTATGCCTCATGTATTTACTAACGAAGAATACGGCGACATTCATTTTATTTATGGTTTCTGCAATGGAAACCTATAGAGAGATTATGCAGAAAGATTTCCGAATAGAAGACATCCCAGTCACCTGTTTTTTTTCTGAAACTGTTCGTCTCTTTCGCGAAGTTGGTTTAAAGAAAAATAGTAGAAAGGTAGATGCCAGAGCTGAACGCTGTCTAAAAGAGATATTGAATATTTTTTAAGCAAATAATCTTTTATGTTCAAGTAGAGCAAGTAACAACTTCCAAATCGAAACGTAGAAGTTCCAAAATCAAAATTGCTTGCCTTACGAAGAGATCGTTAGAAAACATTCCGTGCTTATTTAATAGATGGCGATACTGCCTGTGCTGCCCCTAAATTTTTGTGGTTGAATGATTAACTCCATCCATATATATATATATATATATATATATATATATATATATATATATATATATATATATATATATATATATCAATGTTTCTCCAAAGGACTTTATGGATTGATGAAGCTACTTGTACAAGAAGAGGTATTGTAAATTTTGTTAATTTACACGTATAGGCGCATGAAGATCCACATGGAATTCGTATCAAATCATTGCAAACTTTCAATGTTTACTTTTGGATAGCAGTAGTAAATAATAATATTTGTGTGGCCCATATTTTTGCCACGTCTATTAAATTCTGCATTATTTCTGGACGTTTGGGAAAATAAGATTGATGACATTTTTGATTACTTGTTTCTTAACTTACGACGAGATCTTTGGCTACACTCAGATGGAGATCACTTTGGTGTTAACGTACGTAACTGGTTTGATACTGATTATCCAGGAGGCTGAATAAGCCCATCGGGGCCAATTTCTTGACCACCTTACCTTATTGTGCTAGATTTTTTTATTTGGGGAAATTTAAAAGATCAGGTTTATGTTACATGTGTAGATAATATTGAACAATTAACCCTACATATTAATAAAGCTTGTAATCGCTTGAAAAATAATAATCATCTAATTTCTTTAGCTGTTAATTCAACTCTTAGATGATATCCCAAATGTGTTGATGTTAATGGCTTACATTTTGATCAATTGTTATCACTTGATTGTCTTTGTTTTCATTATAACTTTCTTATGTACCTTCTTATTCGAAAATAATTTGATTATTCAGTATCATTAAATTCACATTTTGGCATTTAATGCTTTGCTCTGATTTCTGTTTTTGAAAAAATGAAAAACCGTTTATATTTTTATAATATTTTTAACACTGTATTTTAGGAACTATTCGTTTCCGGATATATGTTTATTAGCAAAAAGTTACTGTTTTCCAGTGGAGAATCTACCGGTAATTTTGTTTTAAATTAATTCAAACCTCCCTGTATAAATGAACTTTGTGAACTAAACGTTCAGGAAAAAACCAACGTTTTACATTTTCATTAAGATCCTTCTTTATTACAAATTGTTATGTTCTCTATTTATTCTAATGGGTCGTATTGCATGAATTAATATCCACTAAAAAAAGAACTAGTTAGCTACTCCAAAAGCTATTTTTCTCTTCGTAGAGATTCTCAAGCATTTAGCATAACGTTTTAGGGCTCACGTCTACATCTACGTTCACGTTAAGTACAGTGAAAATCTAAGGGTCCAATTAATACTCCGTGTCCTTGGAGAATATACATGTGTGAATATCAATGAAACAATATATCATTGAAATTTTGCTCTTTTGTGCAAAATAAGTCTCGTGATAATTTAACAAAATATTTTTTCTGTAGTAATTTATCAATGGCTTCTTAGTGGGATACATTATCTTAAATTTTATAACACACGTAAGTTTGACTCTATCAACACGAAAACTAATTGTTTTCATATATTTATAGTTATTTGATCACTGTGAACATTGGTATACTAACGGGCCTAGATCTGATTCATTTTATCACTTCTTTTCCATTTATTATAAATTAAGTGAATCTGTTCGCAGAAAAGCCATTCTGATTAACGAGTAATGTTTAATAGTTGTGGTTGATCGCTTACCTAACCGGCTTACCTTCTTTATTTAATTAGAAGAAAATATGATAGGGTTATTTTAATATCTGTGTGATGGCTTATGATATGCTTCCTTTTCAGGTAGAAGGGTTTTCCTTAGAATACGGCCAAGTTGTAATAAGATCATTGCCTCTTTGTCTTTTGCCTTTAAAACTGCAATGGGGCTTTATAATGGTACACCGGAAACACCAACCTGCGAACCTTGTTGCACCGTTTGAGTTGCCGGATGCAACATTTTACTTTACTCTACCACCAAGTAAACGTGAATGTTAGTTTTTAGTAGAGCTTAAGTAAATATCAGTAACATAGCAAACTTTAATGTAGTATTAGATAAACAAACATGTTTAAGGAAGAGTTAATTAATTATTTATACTAATAAAACAGAAAATTCTGATTTAAACAGAAAATACCTATTGCAGACAACGTAACGTTCAGGGTGGCGTAACATGTGATGTTATCTATGGCAAAAGTTTTATGTATGTCTACGCAAACTTTGCAAGAAAACGATGAATATGGAGTAAAATACCATGAGTAAGGTAGCGGGCGTTACGTTCTACCTTAACGTAAGGTTCCATAGGTTTAAAGTGACACAAAGATAAACATGCCTAAAACTATTAGAGCTGTAATTTTACAAGCATCGAATAAGGAAAACTATTGTTTTCTTGTAGTTCGTGATAAAATTGTGCGGGTAAAGAAAATTGTGTAAATGCGATGGGGTTTTTCCAAAAACGTGCACATTGTAGTGAGTGAAAAAAAATACAGTTTTTTATGCGGTTCAGACTATTCTGTCGGATTAGCCTTACTAAGTTTTAATTATAATTGTAAGGGTGTTTACGTAAAAGTAAAAAAAAAGAGCGTTTCCTATTGTACAAGTAATTTTGTAGAGAATAATGTCATAGAAACTCAGTCATACCGATGTTATAAAAATGTCACAATCGTTACGTAAAAGGGAAATTTAGAACAAACAAAATACAGGGCTTTTCACGATGAGCGTTAATTAGACGTTTCTGGCAAACTAGACAACGGATCAACATGAAAATTTGACAATATGCATAAATTAATATGATCAACACGCCTAAAATATTTTAGATGATGCGGCGTTGCCGCTTCTACTATAAAGTAGCGACTACTTTGATTTTTCAAATAGAACACCCTGTATATAATATCATATTATGATTTCCTATTACTTTGTCAACAACTTTATGTATTCTCTATACCTATCTATTACCGTTTAGGAGATATACATTAATTTCGATTTTTTTTTACAAAACATGTACTTTTATAAACGCTGATAATCTTGAACTCTCTGGTACTAAGAGGATCAAATTCGAAATGTAGTGGAGTGATACCATGAGGATCTTCACTTCGAGTCATATTCGTATTTGCCTCATACAGGGTCTTTAAAAAAATGCAGATACTTTGTTCACATGAAAAAAGGAGTGCAAGTCAATTTTTTCAAATGGAACACCCTGTATATTTACACATTTATGAGCTCTACATCCAATTTTAGATTGACTTTAATCAGATAATGCTATTTCGATTTCGAACCGTTTTCGAGATAAACTGTTTCAAACAGAAACTGACGTGGTCTCCTTGTATTCATCACTTATTTTTGAAATATTACAGATTCCGTTCGATGTTCCTTCATCAGTCACAGATAATACAATCAATAAATTATTATTAAAATACGCTTCAACCATCAAATGAAACTTCCATTCAACCAATAGTTTTATTAACGCTAACACACGAACTGAAAATAATTTCATGAATTAGTAAGTTAATTCAATTATCAGTGTATTTCAGAATATGTTCGGACACATCTCCACCTCTACTTAAACAAACATGTAATCTCTTCAAAAGATTTTCATGTGTAGCGCTTCTGATTAAGTCTGAAGTTAAACTATTGAAAGCAGTTCTAACTCTCGATTTCATATCTTACATTGTTGTTACTGGGTTGGAGTAAACCATATTTTTAATGAAACCCCACAAAAAATAATCTATTGGATTGCCATCTGGTGTTCTAGTAGGCCAACGAAAAGGTCCATTATTACCAATCCATCTGTCTTCGAAGATTTCAGTTAAAGCTTCGCCTACTGAACGAGAATTATGGGGTGGAGCACCATCCATTTGGTACCATACACGTTCTCTTCCTGGCCTATTATTTAAAATTATTTGAATTCCATTTCTCAGTAAATCTTCATATTTTGTTGCATTCAAGTTATCACCATAAAACTCGGTATAAAAATTGACTCATTCTTTATGGCACAAAATACATTAAATTGCCATCTTTCTTGAAAACCCCTTTGGCGAACGACATGAGGATTTTCTGGCGCCCAATAATGACTGTTGTGTCTGTTGAAAATTCCATTTTTTGTAAACTTGGCCTCATCTGTCCATATGATATTGTCAAGGAAATGTTCATCCTCTTGAGTCTTGACAAGAAACCATTCAAAGAATTCCACTCTACGAGGCAAATCAGTCTCTTTCAAATGTTGGACACAGTAGAATTTATAGGGATGCCATTTGTGCTTATTAAGAATGCGATAAATTGTCACGTAGGGTATACCTATCTCCCTTTCAGCCTTGTGTAGAGAAGCATTTGGAAATGCACTAAAAAATCCCAAAACTGTTATGCCATTGTCATCATCATCCACTTCAGGCTTTCTACGAATGATTTTTGGACGAAAGGTTCCATTCAACCTACAGTTTTGTAGTAGTCGATTTATCACATTATTATTCGGCTTCGGAAGTTGTGGATATCTTTGATGAAATACTCGGCATGTTCTACTTGCAATTCTATTGCACTCACCATGAATAATTAATAAATTCAAGAAATCTTCATTACTGTAACCTAATCTTGACATTTTTCTATTATAATTAGTATCACAATCAATCAAAACCACCAACGAAAGTTTGACGTTTCAAAATTAGATCATTTATTTTTCCAAAGCACACTATTAAAAAATATTAATTTCCAATGTTGTACGGTAGAGATACTCAATACCTCAATGCATACAAATTGTAACTTTTTCTAAGGTACATATCAATTTCGAATTGACTGATTTGAGACTGTTGAAAAACTAAATCGAATAGAAATTGTATTACGTAGTATAAAATAGATGTTAAATCTCAAAAATATGTGATGAATACAAGGAAACTACGTTAGTTTCTGTTTGAAACAGTTTATCTCGAAAACGGTTCGAAATCGAAATAGCATTATCTGATTAAAGTCAATCTAAAATTGGATGTAGAGCTCAAAAATGTGTAAATATACAGGGTGTTCCATTTGAAAAAATTGACTTCCACTCCTTTTTTCATGTGAACAAAGTATCTGCATTTTTTAAAGACCCTGTATGAGGCAAATAAAAATATGACTCGAAGTAAAGATCCTCATGGTATCACTCCACTACATTTCGAATTTGATCCTCTTAGTACCAGAGAGTTCAAGATTATCAGCGTTTATAACAGTACATGTTTTGTAAAAAAAATCGAAATTAATTTATAGCTCTTAAACGGTAATAGATAGGTATAGGGAAATAGTACATGAAGTTGTTGACAAAGTAATAGGAAATCATAATATGATATTATATACAGGGTGTTCCATTTGAAAAATTAAAGTAGTCGCTACTTTATAGTAGAATCGGCAACGCCGCATCATCTTAAATCATTTTAGGCGTGTAGATCATACTAATTTATGTATACTGTCAAATTTTCAGATTAATCCGTTGTCTGGTTTGCCAGAAACGTCTAATTAACGCTCATCGTGATAAGCCCTGTATAGGTGCAATTGTTCACATTAGAAAAACATTACAAAGGTGTGATGTGCATATAAGATAACATAGAATAAGTCAATATACGTAATATGTCGTGTTGAGCTTATCGGTAGGAAATTTAATTTGGATTACTAAAAATAACTTCACCAATTTTCCTATATTCAACTTTCATTACATTTAGTGTAGGTTGAGTAGTTAAACAAACAGCATACTATTTATACATTTTACAGTAAAGCTTGTAGTTTTAATTTAAAAGTTTTATTAGCAATAGAAGTAGTCAACTTGACATTCTAACGCAAATAATTAATTTATGAGTAAGTGATTTTAAATCTAATTTACAAAAGAAATCAAGTGTGTTTTAGTGAGTAATTAAATGCAGAAGTAATTTTCTGCTTCTAAATTGATTGCGCTGCAAAAAGTAAAAATTGTCTACTTTGCATTAAATTATATTTCTTGTACAATTGACCCTTAAGTTGATTAATATTTTGTCTAACTTTGGAAAATTTCAAAGCTGTAACCCATTATGTTAGCTAAAACAAATTCAATGTAATTTATTTACTTAGTTAAGTAGGTGTATCTCAAGGATCTGATTTAAAACCTTTACAGTTTACTATTATTTGTTACTTCTAGAAACCACGAACTACTCAATATAGGAGGTTAACTATCCTCGGCAAGGATAAATGTTTATAAGCGCAGCGCCCCAAAAATGTACACTATAAATCCTTGAGGTAACTCCTCCAGCTACAGTCAGGTATTCCTAACATATATACATTCAGTGTGTATGCATGGTGGGATTCAAGATAGGTGCGTTCAGGATGGGATCGGAAGAATCGTAGATAGGGTTCTGGTGGAGGATTATACGCCAGCGTTTGCCGTAATATCCAAACATGATGTGCTTATACGCAGCGATAATGCCGTTACATGTTCGTGAGGAATACCCCTGCAAAAATATCATACACCCGTTCCTTATTTTCGTGCAAAATCATTGAAGCAAGGTAGTGTGTAGGCAATAATAGAGGTGAACCTATAAAAAATTTCCTCTTTAGTAACTTGCTTTAGGTCCAGCCTGAGCAGTATAGGTTGGTTCCCAAGAAGAACGTAGTTATGCTAAGAACATGTCGTCACACTGCAGCTGACAACTGTAATGTTAGGAGAAAACCGGATATACACTATAATAAAAGAAATGGGGAAGGTAATAGTGCCTATCGACACATAAAAAACGTGCAATAACCGATAGCCCAGTAAAAATCTTCTACAATAGGTGGACATTGGATTATTTTAATATTTGTGTAGCAGCTTATGATATTTATATATTCACCTTAATTAATATTAACCTCGATGTGGTGAATTGTGATAATTTTGGCCGATTTAGTAATAAAACGTCTTGGTTTGGTTACTTCTTGAAATTGTTCCAGTTGCTTGCTTTTTAGGTAAAAGCGTTTTCCTTAGAATACCAAGTGGTAAGTAGATCATTGCCTTTTTGTCTTTTCCCTTTAAAACTACAATGGGGCTTTCTAATGGTACACCGGAAACACAAACCTTCGAAAATTGTTGCACCGTTTGCGCTGCGGGATGCACCCTTTACTTTACTCTACCACCAGGTAAATGTGAATGTTAGTTTCTAGTAGAGCTTAGGTACCTAAATATCAGTAACATGGCAAACTTTAATGTAGTAATAGATAAATAAACACGTTTAATGATGAGTTAAGTAACTATTTATACTAATAAAACAGATAAAGCAACGTGGATAATATCGTAACATATAGTACAAGAAGAACGTACTTATGCTAAGCACATGTTGCCACACTACAGCAGACAACTGTAATTTTAGGAGTAAACCTGATATACACTATAGTGAAAGAAAGGAAGAACGTATAATGATTCAAATGGTGCCAATCGACACATAAAAAACGTACTATAACCGATAACCCATTAAAAATCTTCCACAATAGGTGGACGGTATGCTACTATCTGGTTCTTTATCATTTAGGAAGGGACGACCCAGCCTACACCGCATCTATCCTCAATTTTGAAAGATTTTTCAAAGGCCCTTCTTATGTTTCACATGAAAATATAATAAATAGTGCAAATAAAAAATAAGAAGTGTATTCTTTAAATAGCAGTTGCAAAGGTATGGCAGAATGTGTTAACGTAAAATAACGATATCAGAATGTGCAGCAATTTGTGACCCTAAGGAATAACATTTCATTTCTAACTTCCAATTTATTATCGACCTATTACCTAATTTTATAACGTTTTACAAAGTTTCACAAAAATCGGTGTGTGTGTGTGTGTGTGTGTGTGTGTCTGTGTGTGAGTGTGTGTGTGTGTGTGTGTGTGTGTGTGTGTGTGTGTGTGTGTGTGTGTGTGTGTGTGTGTGTGTGTGTGTGTGTGTGTGTGTGTGTGTGTGTGTGTGTCTGTGTGTGTGTGCTGTGTGTGTGTGTGTGTGCGTGTGTGTGTATGTGTGTTTTCTAAAATATCTTATTATTTTATTAATTTACTAAATAAGTTTTTAGTTAGTAATCATGTTTAATTAGTTTCGGGAATGAAGTTAATTTAATTATGTGACCTTTTTGATAATTAAAATTTTTTCACATTTAATAAGAGTTATCTACAGAAAGATGGTTTACCTATGGGCAGTCCAATTTCGCCTATTTTAGCCAATATCGTTCCGAATAACCTCAAAGATCAAATTTTTAAATTAAGTGTTCCTGATAAGATTGTATTTTGGTTTCGTCACGTTGCTGATGATTTAGCATGTTTTGGCAATTCATCGGATTTTATTGTTACGAATTAATATTAACAATTTGCATCCTAATGTGACGTTTGCATCAGTATAATAACAAAAGAGACCCTTTAATTTTCTGGACTATTCAGAAAACCTTAACATACGGACATTACAGTTCCAAACGCACCATAACGCACATATGATAGCTGCATACGGATCATAAATACGTAAAGCGATGTCAAACTCAATAAAAAATATCAGTTCGGAAACAGATTGCACATGTAAATGGTTACATTTCTAGTATAATCGACACTTAAGTTCAAAATCAAGAAATACGATTTATCTATCAAAAACATATACTCGGTTAACATAAAACCGACGGAAAATAAACACATCAACTTTATATTTTAGAAAAGTATAAAAAAAATAGCTCACATATTACAAAAGAACAAGAAGTATAAAGCAGCTTTCACAGATATACCAACGTTTTCAAATGTTTGTTTAATTCCAAGGATTCAACTAGAAAAATTTTGAAGTCGAGTATTTATAAATTGAACGGCTCATTGCGTAATTCGGTTTGTATTGGATAAACACTCAGAAACTTTGATGTTAGATACAAAGAACACACTAGATGTTATAAATGCAAACACAGACAAAACAAATTATGCCAAACACCTAGTAGTAAATAATCACCTTATCACTTTACAAAGCCATACTAAATTTCTCTAGTTTTGTAATAAAAAAGTATAATTAGATGTCTTGAAAGCATTCCAAGTTTACCAACGTAAATAGAAAATACGTTCAATAAACGAACAGGTTGATCTTAGAGACCCACAGATATTTTAAATGCAGAATTATGGCTTACATCCAGTTTGCTATTTTACCTTGATGATTTATTTCATACACATACGCACACACGCCCCCACGCACCCACGCCCTCACAAACCCACGCACCCTCGTACCTACTCACCCACTCACTCACGCAAACACATACCCACACACCCACGCACACACATAAATATGCACACACACACGCACCCACGCCCTCACATACCCACGCACCTGCTCATGCACGTACCCACGCGCCCATGTACCCATGCACACGCGCACCCACGCATCAACTCACACATGCACACACGCACACACACACACACACGCACACACGCACACACTCTCACACGCACATACGCACACACATACACACGCACACACGCACACACGAACACACGCACACAAACAATGAAACAAACAATTACCTTATTTTAGCAGAAATACATTCTCGGAGCACCACGTTTTGCCTCTCTAATTTACCACCAACTTTTAATAATATGACCTCAAATGTTTGGACAGTCATTCGCGCAAAGTTTTTAAACCTCATACGCTCTTCAATTGCCAGTTTATTAAAAACCAATCTTGCTGTTCCACGACCTTCGTCTCTTCTGAGTATCTTTCGCGACCAAAAACTTTCTTTTTTCCTTAATGGCATTTTTTTTAATGTATCTCTCATGCAGTTGTAGGACTAATAAACTGGACACCCCCGCATATATTTGGCACAATGTATTTTTTGTGTTTGACATACTTAATTAATTTTGAATTTAACTAAATTATCTTTACAAGAGGATTAGAACATAACCTACATCAATTTCTGTCGACTGTCATAAAATCACACTCATGGTCAGTGTAAGCTGTTAAATATATTCTATTTGATTTTTTATTTGATGTAAATCAAAATGAAAAATAAAACAGTATGAGTAGAACACTTGGAGCACTTTAACTTTTTTACACGCCTACGTGGGAGGCGTATTTTTTGTCGGTCGTTTTTTGTCGGCTTTTTTATGTCCACGTGGGGATTGCATTTTTTTTCACCTGAGAACAAAAAGATTTAATCTGTTATTAATTAGGATCCGTTTTTATGAAAAGAGATTGCATAATTATTATTACACTTCTTTTAATCCCATCTACCGATTTTGACCTAATTTACTTACGCATTGTGGGTTGTATTCTAATAAGGAGCCGTAGTCTTGTAAGACGAGAATCTGTTCTCGGACCTATTAATAGGTAATTACTATTATTAAACAGTTATACAACTTCATTATGAATGGAAAGTAGCATTCAGTCGTCGACATCTCGTTAATTAATGTCTTTACAAATATTTTAAAAATTTGTTGCTGCAAAAAACATTGAGCTCTAAATATTAGATGAAATAATAATAATCATTTCTACCCTGATGCAATAGCGCTTTTTATACAGGTATATTTTCTATCTAAGCGGTTAGTACCTATACATTCGAAAAAAAAATCATGCCTGATTTATTTATATCTTCAATTACTCACACACCACACACACACACACACACAAATTATTTTAAAATAAATAAATGAGCAACGATTAAGTAAGCAGGTAATTAGACATAAATTAGATATAAACCCACTCACACACGCACACACGCACACAGGCACACACGCACACACTCACACACGCACATACCCACACACGCACACATGCACAGTACGCACTTTGGCGTGCGTGCATACGTGCTTGCGTACGTGCGTATGTGTGTGTGTGTGTGTGTGTGTGTGTGTGTGTGTGTGTGTGTGTGTGTGTGTGTGTGTGTGTGTGTGTGTGTGTGTGTGTGTGTGTGTGTGTGTGTGCGTGTGTGTGTCTGCTCTCTCGATAATGATACATGTTGTATTCAAACGCGTTGAGAAATAAATAATTATCATATCAGAAATTGTGGACTTGTATTTAAAGCAGTAGTGCTTTTAACATGGAATTTAATATGAAAGAATATAAATCTACGAATTAATTTTTGAATGCTTTACGTAAACTAGCAACGCATAGATCAATAAGGAATCATAGTAGATATTTTCTGGGGCTCCCTATTCTAATCGAAGACCTCATTGAAAATTTGTGCAGGATTGTTAAAACAATAACCTTCATGTAAACATATTATTTATCGTGAGCAATTTAAATTTTAGAATTACTTCATTTCCTCGATAGTGCGTTTCGTTCAACCATAAATATTAATGAACATTAATTCTTATCTTCATATAACGTAATGGCTACCGCTACTATTAAATAATAAACATTTAGGTAGTAGGTATATCAACGCGGGTTTTGAAGGAACAAGAAAAGCGCATTAGAATAAACGTAGACCTCACACGCATTTATCTTACATTATTCCATTATGAAGCATGCTTAGTTCTAATAATCGGATAATTAGCTCGATATAATTTCGTGTTCACCAATTAATTGAATAAAGTAACATTTATCTCTAACGTATTTTGGTACAATTTGACAATAAATAGTAGAGCACAACAATAAGCTTTGACCCAAACTTCCATTCGAACAAAATATTGCTTTGGCTTTAATCCAAAATAGATATTGTGTATATTCGGTGTTACGGTGGTACAGCGATCAGTATATCTTCCAATTCTATACAATAAGGTTTTTTTATTATATATAATATCAACACTTTCCACTATTTCAATTAATTCTAGCATATAAATGTTAATGATATAGACCAGTAAAAAGTCGAACTATCATTTAGGAAGTTAAGAGATAAATGCTACCGTGAAAGGTGAATGTCTGGACAAAGTTCGTGATATGGTAATTTTTGTCGGCCTCACAGTTATGGAAATGATCAGGCGTGGTTAAAAAATATATATCACTTAGAGTATGTACGGTTTTATATCCAACAATTTTATAACATTTTTAAAGGGACAGGTAACTATTTCAGGAATGCATAAATATTCACCCCTCCACTCCTGAATTGATTGAATTTAACAGACACGAGCCAAACTCTACCATTTCTATGCGCAGTAGGTATGTTAAATTTTATGGATTGCACAAAACAGGTGGAAGGAGTTGTATTTTACTTCACGCTTTACATTAGAGACTAAAAAAAAGTACGAAAGGAGTTGCGAATTCTATTATAGAATTAAAACTTTCACTTCGATATTAAAGGATAATCTATTTTATCCATATTTGCTTTTAACGCGTTTAATTCCTGCTAGTGTAATGTTATCAACCCCCAGGCGTTCTTTCGTTACAAATTTAAGAAAGTTTAATTTTTAGAATGCTGTTTAAGCACCCATCGTAAATCTATATTAGCATGTTATTAAAAGGACACATATAAAGAGTGAGTCACACTTGTTATCCTATTACCACACTTGGTGGTCCCATGTGCTGGAACTTAGATGGATTATAACCCCCAGAGACAATAACCTTTATGAAAACTGTAGGTGAGTCAACGTTCACCCTCAGTAACAATAAATCTAATAGAATCTGTTTAGGAAAATAAAAGGGAGATCAGCTCAAAGACATCACCTAACGTACTTGCACAAACATTGTATTACATTATGTTGTGGATACGGTTACTCAACTTAAGAGGGGTTGACGTTAAGGAAGTTGGTATGACAAAATTCATATTTCCTTTATGATTAAGGTATAAGCACTCCAAAAACATCACTCCAGTTCTGGAAATCGAGGAATAGAATAAAACTTAGATTTCAGTCCATACAGGTAAAGATACAGACAAATATACACTTTGTTAATGCCAAATACGCTCCCACTTGAAAAGGTTAATTTATCTGTGTTTTAATGGCGTACAACTTCATTAGAATTATTTTAATGTTTTCGATATAATTAACGAATTAAATAATTAATCACATCCAATTGAATTTAACGGCGTACAATTTTCTAAGAAAAAACATTAAAGAACATTTGCATATATTAGACTTTAAATTGTTTTTAATGCGTTGTTGTACGAGGTATGTCGTATTTATGTCACTAATAGAATTTACAGCCCTTCAAATAGTGTAATTAACGTTTTAACAAAGACTAAAACAATTTTCTATTTTCTTCATCCCATAAAATCCTTGTTTTACGTTTTTGTTTGTTAAAGAAAGCTCTTTTAATAGTATTTTATTTAAATCACTCTGGAGATATTATGTTTAGTTTAGATACACTTAATGCTTTAGGTCATTTTGGTCAAGTTACAATACATCCTATAGCACGAATGTTTCACATTCAATATCAATAGTTATTTCTCAACGCCTTTCAATATACTATGTATCATTATCAAGAGAAAGTATATAAGTAAAATAATAAACAAATAGTTATGGTAACAAACCATTAAGTAAAAATAGTAAACTTGATATAAATTATTATTCTAGAGTCTATAAGACTGAATGTTACTGATACACCTAATTGGTCTTTTTTTTATAAAAATGTAAAAATTTAATACCATTTCGTGAAGTGAAATTGTGATTATTTATTTATAGATGTTTGACATAACTTAATTTGTCTGCGTGTTAATATTTGTAACATCTAATGTGTTCTTCGTATCTAATATCAAATTTCTTAAGTGTTTTCTGTATTTCATACGCATGCTTCTGTTTGTCCAATATAAATGGAATAACAGGATGTGCAGTTTAATGCATAAACACCCAACTTTAAAACGGTAGTTGGAATTTTGGCATTAAATAAACATTTAAGAACAATAGTTTTAATTAACATTTGTCCTTTTGTAATATGTGAGCTGTTTTTCCAGATACTTTTCGAAAATACGTAACTGATACGTGTATATGTATATATATATATATATATATATATATATATATATATATATATATATATATATATATATATACAGTGTGATCCAAAGTAAAGAGACCATTCAATAACTTCTTTATTTTACGATATATAAAAAAAAGTTAAATTATTTTTTGTTTACGGCCATGTGCTACATTTAATAGGGCTATCAAATATTTTTTTTTATTCCCGGTTAAACCGGAAACGAACACAACTATTGTTTTTTAAATGACACCCTGTATATTTTTTTATACTATCTTATTCCTCATTACTTTTTCTTTCTATAAATATAAAATTTTATGGGTATTATATCAGAATATTTTGGTGTAAACCGCAAAAAACTGTTTGAAGGAGTACAAGATCACTATTGAAAAAACAAAATACTTATTGCCATGGAAAACGGAAACAACTGCTTTGTGAAATTGTTTCAGATTGTTTCACATTTTTCATAATTAGTTTTTATATGTAATTACTTAAGCTGTGACGGCATTTATAATTACAACGATATTGTATGCAATTATTAGGCAACTACATAATGAATAATAGTGAAAAGTTCGATTTAATGTTAATATTTGGCGAGTCTAATCGCAACGCACGAATATCAGTCGCACTCTATGCAGAAAGATTTCCTGACAGGTATCACCCTCCACATACTTACACAAAATTTAAAAGCCGTTAAGGCAACATGGAGCATTTCCTGGAGTAAAAATCCAAAATAGAGAACCCCAGAGAAATAACCCGATAAACAAAGAACGAGAATTGCAGAGTATAGCGTATGTTCGGCTACTTTCACGTTCGTCTATTAGGCATGTAGCTCAGGAAGTAGGAACATCACTTGAATATGTTCAGAGGACATTAAAAAAACATAAGCTGTATCCCTATAAACCAAATTTAGTGCAACACCTACGTCCAGCACATCCCGAACGCCGATTAACATTTATTGCGTGGTTAGTGGAACAACTGGAAGATGACCGAGGCATTTTAGACAGAATTTTGTCGACCGACGAAGCAAAATTCACCAATAATGGTGTTATCAACAATATAATCGTTTCTGGTCGGATGAAAACCCACATTGGATATTAAATACAAACCATCAAACCGTTTGGGGTACTAACGTTTGGTGCGGTTTAATAGGAGACAGATTATGGGACCTTTTTTTTATGACGCAACTCTCACTGCAAGAAGATTTCTTCATTTTTTAAATACTGAGCTTTTGACCATGTTAGAAGATTTACCACTAGCATTGCGACGAAGTATGTACTTTCAGTTGGACGGAGCGCCAGCTCATACTAGTAATATTGTTAGTGAATATCTAAACGAAACCTTTAATAGGTGTTTAATTGCCACCCATGGACTAGTGGAAATGCCGCCAAGATCGCCTGATATTACACCTCTGGACTATTTCTTATGGGGCTATCTTAAGAGGGTTTGGGACTATTCGCCGTCGCCGGTTCGCCTTCGCCGATTCGCCGTCGTCAATTCGCCGTCGGGACAGTTGGCCGTCGGTCAAATTCGCCGTAGGGACGATTCGCCGTCGGGGGATGTTTTAGACGAATTTATAAAATTAATTTGTTCTTCTTTTCGACAAAATTTCATTATCCATTATGACAACTTTCAACCACCTGATTAACTCGAAGAATCGGTACAACTAAATGTTTTTGTTCTATGCTTTTGTATTTATAGCAATATCGAGATGTAATTATTGTTAAATTAAGATTACGTTAATTATCAAAGGATTATTTGAGGTAAATTGCGGAAAAACCATTTATTTAAAATAAAGAATGTCATAGAAAGTCTATTTAAAGTAAAGACCCTCATTATAAACTCATAAAAACACAATTTTAAGGAGACACTCCTTACCAACTCATAGAAAATCTATTTAAAGTAAGGGTGTCCATTATCATACGAGAAATATAATAGCACATCAAAAAGCAACGATTTGTACGGCGAATCGTCCCTACGGCGAATTTGACCGACGGCCAACTGTCCCGACGGCAAATTGGCGACGGCGAATCGGCGAAGGCGAACCGGCGACGGCGAATTGTCCTAGACCCATCTTAAGACACTAGTCTATGCAGATCCGCCACAAAATGTAGAGGATTTAAAAAACAAAATACGGTTGGCTTGTATGCAGTTAACACCCGATTGATGCATAGAACAACACATGATGAACTTCTATAGCGGCTAGAGGCATGTGTTGCTCAAAATGGTGGTAATTTTGAACAATTTTCCTGCATACCATCTTTGTAGTTAAAAATACGTGCTTATTACTTGTTGAATTTTGTATTTTGTTTATGTATCCGTTTCCAGATTTCTTACTATTCTAATAAATACTAATAATAAAAGCAGTTGTTTCCGTTTTCCATGGCAATAGCTATTTTGTTTTTTAAATAGTGGTCTTGTACGCCTTCAAACAGTTTTTTGCAATTTACAACAAAATTTTCTGATATAATACCCATAAAATTTTATAATTACAGAAAGAAAAAATAATGAGGAATCAGATAGTCTAATATACAGGGTGTCATTTAAAAAACAATAGTTGTGTTCGTTTCCGGTTTAACCGAAAATGAAAAAAAATAACTGCAGGGTGTCAACAGTAAAAAAAAATCACATTTCCTTTAACATCTTTCGACTACTTCCGGCTAATTTCATGAGCTATACGGAGTGTTTTGGGATAAGAAATACAAATTTGTTATCAATTTTGGTGTATCTTCCAGGGGACGCCACCGGCGCCGATTTTGAACACTTTAAGCCGTTACAACTTTTTTTTGTTTCACCCTGTATGTTATTTTGGACTAGAAAAATCTCATTCCCTGTCTTTTCTAGTTAAGAAAGGTATAACTTACTGAAGTAGCTAGGGCCAACGGTTTCCGAGAAAAACTCATCTAAACGTGATGTACGTTCATTTAGTGTTACTGGAACTTCGAAAGATGCTGTAAGGTTATCTTCGACTATATCAAACCAAACGTTTAATTTAAATTCATGTACCGTTCGGATTTTCTTCGGCCCATGTATGACCGTTTTTTCAATTTAATTGTTATTCAGATATTAAAAATACCTGATGTGGAACACT